>CM035429.1:93342818-93362818 GCA_020310875.1 Ceratopteris richardii
TCTTTACTGATAAGAAAGTTAAAGATAAAGGCAAGAAGAAACAGGATGAAGAAGGCTCTACCTCTCAAGCCAATTATGCAGGGAGAGGTAGGTCATCTAGAGGAAGAGGCAGAGGAGGTAAGTCAGGTAGGGGGAGACCATACAACTCATCACCTTGCAACATCTGTGGGTTGTCCAATCATACCACAGATGAATGCTACAAGAACTATAAAAACCAGAGAGGAAGAGGCTACTCAAGAGGTGGATACTCTCAAGGAAGAGGCAGATTCAACCACAATCAAAGCTACAATGGGTACAACAACCAATACAACAACAATTACAACAACAACCACAATGGAAGCTACCAAGGTGGATTCAAAAATAGAAGAGACTACAACAACTACACAGAGGAGCAAGATGACTCCTTATTGATCATGAATATGACCTCAAAGATAGGTACAAATGATGATCATTTATTTTACATTGACTCAGGATGTTCTAACCATGTAGCTGGCAATGTGGCATTGCTTTCTGATTTGGAAGAGCCCAAGGGCAAACATCAGGTACAAACAGGTGATGACACTAAACACTCTGTGGTCAAAATTGGAAATGTGAAGACATGTGATGGTAATCAGAACCTATTAAGCAGGGTACTCTATGTACCAACAATAACTAAGAATCTGATGAGTGTTGGTCAGATTGTGGAGAAAGGTTTGCAGGTCAGATTCACACAACATGGAGCATATGTGGAGGACCCAAAACAAGGATTCAGGAGAATAGCCAAAGGGGAGAAATCAGGTAGATTATTTACATTTGAGCTAGAAGATACAAAAAATATTGCTTTGTATAATTATAAGGATCAGACACTCTCAGAGTTAGAAATATGGCATAAAAGACTAGGGCACATAGGTGAAAGGACTATCAAGCAAATGTGCAGGGATCAGTGTGTGCTTGGGATACCTAATGTATCCAAGCAACACATGATTTACAAATGTGGATCATGTCAATTTGGTAAGTCTCACAGATTACCCTACTCAAGAAAAGGTTTCATGCATGAAGACTACCTAGACTTGGTACACACAGATGTTTGGGGACCTAGCAAGGACCCTTCCATTTCTGGTTCAAGGTATTATGTGTCCTTCATTGATGACTATAGCAGATGGACCATTTTGTACTTTATGAAGCATAAAGATGAAGTGTTTAATTGTTTCAAAAGGTATCTTGCACTTGTTGAGAATCAAACAGGTAGAAGCTTGAAGAGGCTAAGGTCAGATGGTGGAGGAGAATACTTCTCCAATGAGTTTGAAGATTTCTTGCAGGAAAGAGGCATCAAGAGAGAGATCACTACAAGGTACTCACCAGAACAAAATGGGGTAGCAGAAAGAAGGAATAGACTTATAGTGGAAACAGCTAGGTCTATGCTCAATGAGAAAAAGTTGCCAAATTACCTATGGGCAGAGAGTGTGTCCACTGCCACCTATCTCATCAATAGGTTGCCATCCAAATCACTTGATGGCATGACACCATATGAAGCATGGCATGGTAAGAGACCCTCTCTAGATCATTGCAAAATCTTTGGATGTGTAGCATATGTGCATATTCCCTCACAGGTAAGAGGAAAGCTAGACCCAAAGGCAGAGAAATGTATCTTCATTGGTTATGATTTGAACCAAAAAGGATACAGATTTTACAACCCCACAAACAAAGGGTTCAAGGTAAGCAGAGATGTCATATTTGATGAGAATGACTCATGGTATGAGAATGAATGCAGGAAAGTGAGTCTACCTTATGACATGGAGGAAGATTTTCCAAAGCTTACCAAGGAAGAGCCAACTCAGCAAGAAGATTCAAGCTCGGATGATGATACCATCAACCTTGAAGAGTTCAAGGCTTGGAAGTCCAAAGGAAAGATGAAAATGAAGCAATTGGAGGACAAGGCAGAGACTTCTACTCAAGCTATGAGAAGATCTCAGAGAGAGAAGAAGAAACCTATCAGATTTGGGTATGACACATCACTTGTAACTAAACATTCTGTATATCTTGCAAAAGACTTGTTGAATGAAGAACCAGGTACCTATGAAGAAGCAATTACAAAGCCAGAATGGAGAGAAGCCATGGATGAGGAGATAGAAGCCCTCCAAGAGAGTGATACTTGGGACTTGGTACCCAAGAAGGATACTATGAAGGTAATAGGATCCAGATGGATCTACAAATTGAAGAAGAATTCAGATGGAACTATTAACAGGTACAAAGCTAGGTTGGTAGCCAAGGGTTTTGCACAAACCCAAGGCATTGATTATGAGGAGACATTTTCTCCTGTGGCCAAGATGCCAACTATCAGAGTATTGGTGAGTGTAGCTGCATCCAAGAATTGGAACATGTACCAATTGGATGTGAAGAATGCATTCCTAAATGGATGGATATCTGAAGAAGTCTACATGTCACAACCACCTGGCTATGAAGATCCAAGAAAGGTACATTATGTTTGTAAATTGAAGAAGGCTCTGTATGGTTTGAAGCAGGCACCTAGAGCATGGAACTACAGATTGACCACCTACCTCCAAGACCAAGGATTTGTGATGAGCAAAGCAGACACTTCTCTATTCATAAAGAGAAGTAGTACAGAGGTAATCTACTTATGTGTCTATGTTGATGACATCATCATTACAGGTAATGATGTCAATGGGATTAGACACATCAAGGGTCAGATGATGAAAGAATTCAAGATTAGTGATCTTGGATTACTAAAATATTTTCTAGGTCTTGAATTGATCTACACAAACTCAGGTATATACATTACTCAAAAGAAGTATGTACAGGATATGGTCAAGAAGTTTGGTTTGCAGGATGCTAAGGTATCTACTACTCCAATGGAGGTTAACCAAAAGCTAAGTGCTCATGAAGGAGAAGAACTCAAAGACATTACAGGATATCAAAGTATAGTGGGTAGTTTGAACTATGCTACCTTAACAAGAATTGACATAGCATATGGAGTAAGTGTGCTTAGTCAATTCATGCACAAACCTAGAGTACCTCACCTAGAGGCAGCAAAGAAGATCTTGAAGTACCTCAAGGGAACTCAAAGTCATGGTTTGTATTTTCCTTACACATCAGACATTGATATTAAAGTCTATTCAGATGCAGATTGGGCAGGATGCAAGGATGATAGGAGGAGCACCTCAGGGTACATTTGTTTTGCAGGAGATAAGCCTATCTCTTGGTCAGCTAAGAAGCAACCTACAGTGGCATTATCATCCACTGAAGCAGAGTATAGAGGACTTGCAAATGCTACTCAAGAAGCTATCTGGTTGAAGCTTCTATATACAGAGTTAGGTCTATTCACAAGACCACCTATTATATTTGGAGATAACACTAGCTCTCTTCATCTTGCAGCAAATCCAATTTATCATGCCAGAACCAAACACATAGAGGTTCATTACCACTATGTGAGAGAGAAATTGTTAAGTAAAGAGATTCAATTGACATATGTTTCTACTAATATGCAATGTGCAGATTTACTTACCAAGGCATTGGATGGAAACAAGCTAGGAAGACTTAAATCTATGATTGGATTGCAGGAAGTAATTGAAGAATGAAGAAGAAGACTTAAGCCAAAGTGTTTGGCTTGAGGGGGAGCTGTTGGTGCAAACAAGCCTACACACATTGGCTTGAACCCTTGGACTTATGGAAGACTAGCATGGATAAAGGTTTATCAAGGCTTCAATCAAAAGCAAGGCTCATGTGAACATATGCTTATATGTTCTTACTTGTTTACCCCTTGTAAAAGTCTAAGTGACTTGACATTTGTTTGTAACCACTTAAAGTCATCCACCTACCTCATTAGTCGTGGAAATTTGATTGTTGAGATGGAGAGAATATCTCCCTACTTTTAGAGGAGAGATTCAAGGGAGCCTAACTTTGAATTTCAAATTCAAATGAAGACCAAACTCCTATAAAGGATGTACTGAAAAAGTCGCGGGTTACACTCTCACTCTAGCTCACTTCCCGAGGCTAAATCTCTTTGTAATTCATTGTGTGTGAAGGTTACTCCATAGCCAACACCACAATACCTCATCTAGCTCTGCTTGGCAAGCTAATGAGATTGTACAAACACATATATCAATAGAAGTATACATTCATCATCTCTGTTTTGTCTGAGTCACCTACTCCAAGTCTGTCAACTTCAAAGAGGCATTGCTCTGGATCTACTGAACCAAATCAAGAGTTCTATAGCTCATTGGAACCAGCTCAAAGTCTACTACAAGCATACAAAATTTCAAAGGATTTCATTCAGCCATCTGGGAGAAAATCAAGTCGAGGTGCACACTGGTATTTGTCTGCAGAGTTCCTGAAAAGTCGGGGGTGATTATAATTTTGCTAAACTTATTTCTCAGTGCATAGTTAGTCAATTGAAGTGATTCCACTTGTGATTGGTAGCTTACTAAGGTACATTGTTACTCCCAAAAGGAATTGTGCCAATTTTAAGTATGCTGGACACACTCAGTAAAAGTCTGAGCAGGTATCACTACAGGAATAGAAGGTTTTGATTGATTTGTGAAGTACCAAGTTATCTGTTTTGATTTGGTCATTACCCAAATCATTTCCAAAGCACATATATGGTTTCTTTATGTCATTAGGAAGCTAAACTTGTGTACTAAGCATATCTGAAAAGAAAAGAGGGCAGGTGTGAAGCAGGATTTGCAGCACCAACTGATTTCCTGAGTGCATCCATCCATCACTCTCAACACTCACTCATTTGTGGACATTAGGTTTTTTCTTATGTACTGATCTTTATATATTGCAATGTTTGTATTCTTGTTTTTAGGTCATTCTTGTACATTCTTTTTTATGTAATAGAAGAAGAAGAAAATCATTCTTCCTTGCCTCAATCTGTGTGTGCTTCTCCTTGAGAGTTAGAGTGTGTGTGTGTGTGTGTGAGCTCTCTTCCTTATCTCCTTCCTCGTGACATGGTATCAGAGCCAGGGTGGCTGTAGAGAGCTCGTGGAGAAGGCGACGGTGAAGAGTATGCAGCAAGGCGTGGAGAAACGTGATTTACAAACACCCTCCGTTAATTACGAAAATCGGCATGAAGGTAGAAGAACTGAGATCAAAGTTTCGGAGCCATCTCGACCTCTGTTTTGAGCCCTAAGGTGGGGCCCGCAAAAAAATCTAGGTCATTTTTAGAAACTATAACTTGCATTGTGTTTGATAACACTCATATATTCCATATCCAGAATTTCAAGCAATTTCGTGTACTGTTGATACACCAAAACTGTGTTTTTTTGAGATCGAACTGTCATGTCATAGTGCGACAGTGTTCAAGCAGAAGTGATGCTTATAGTGTTTTGCAGTGTTGTGAATTGCTATAGAAATGGCGAACACAGATGGAATGAGTCAGCTTATGAGCGATAGGCTGGACAAGAATAACTTCCATGCTTGGAGATTGAGAATGACAAATTTCCTGATGGGAAAAGGCTACTAGAAGTACATCGAAGGAGAGAATGAAAATGCTCCGCAATTACCAAAAAGGAATTGAACTGCAGATCAGGTAAGAGCATATGAGGAATGGAATCAAGGAGCACGAAAGGTAATGTACTGGCTATCTGTTAGCATACACGATAGCATGATTGGACACATACATGATTCGAAGACTCCAAAAGAGGCTTGGAATAGTTTGGTCACATTGTATGAGACTAATACATGATGGAGAATGTTAATCTCCAAAAGAATAACCTATTCTTGTGATTAGAGCACCTCTATACCAAGAATAAGTCAAAACCTTCCACTCATTTAGAGGATCAATTACTAACTATCAAAGGATTAACAAATCTGTGAAGAAGATGAAACACAGAAAAGTCTGCTGCACTATTTCTTCACATTGACCTATCAAACGTGTAAAGTTTTTTATGAAACTTTGTACGAATCATCTCCTAGAGATTGCGCATCTACTCCAAGTTGAATTACTTCAAAAGATTAAGTATAACTTGAGAAATCAACTTCTCAAGTTACCTATGTCAGAAACTGTCATTCAGAACAGTCGATTTTACACCTGTACCTTTTAAGACTTGGTTCTCCTTGAATAGAACCCGTTTTCCAAAATGCTTCTAGACATGAGTAGCTTATCTTCCAACTTAAAGATTAAGCCCTCACTCATACAAAACTTTAAACTGTGCTAGGAGAAATGATCAAAACATTAACTTCGAAATATGCGCCTGTTTTAGGAACCAGTGAACACACTTCACATATGAATGTTCCTACACTTAATTCACTCAGCCTGATTACAATTGGAAGCTAAAACTTTGTACAGAGGTCAAGCAACTCTCAACTTAGACTTGTACAAAAGCATTTCACAATTGATCTACTATAGAAGGAGAACACGCAGAAACATCGGGCGCAAATATTTTCAATTACTCAGAAGAAATACAGTTGAGTGATGAGAGCTAACTCAACTAACTTCTCCTCTATCTCATGACTTCTAACTTCCTCATTCTTGACTTCTAACTATTGTCACATATGCTCTCATACTTGCCCCGACTTTTCTCAAAGTATTTATAGATAAATTTGTACATGATTCTTACTAAACAAAAGATCTAAGTCATCTATGACTATACTAATGTACATATGTGTACACTTCTCTTGTCCTCTGAATGTAATCTTCATCCACACTTTAGGAATTGATTCTTCCTTTATCCTTTAATCTTCCAAGCCTTCAATTGGTGATTGGTCTGCACCAACAGCTCCCCCTCAATCATCAATTGAGGTTTTCTCTGTCTTCTTTATACTTGCCATGTCTTTGAATCTTTGTAACTTAGGTCCATCCAAGCTCTTTGTCATCATATCTGCCACTTGTTCTTTTGTTGGAGTGTACATCACTTCAATCTCTTTATCTAGTACCTTTTCCCTCAAGAAATGATACTGAATCTCTATATGCTTAGTCCTTCACTTAGAGTTCCTTTGATATATCTGAGTACCCTTTGGGCTGCAATCCAATGAGTCTTCTTTGGACAATGCATAAATTGTGACAACACTCCTACTGCATATGATAGATCTGGCCTTGTCAAGGTAGCATAGATTAAACTACCTACCAAACTCTGATATTTCTTCATATCATTGAACTCTTCACCTCCATACCTGCTTAATTTATGATTTACCTCCAATGGTGTGGTTGAGGTCTTGCAATCTTCCATGTTAAACTTGACTAGGAGATTCTTCAAATATCTCTCTTGTGAAACATATACTCCATGTTGAGTATACACAATCTGCATTCCTAGAAAATAAGATAAGTTTCCCAAATCACTTATCTTAAATTCCTTCTCTATTTGTCTTTTGAGTTCATTGATTCCTTGAGCATCTGTTCCTGTAACAATAATATCATCAACATAAATGCACATATAAATGTATCCATTTTCACTTGCCTTCACTAGCAAGCTACTATCTGCCTTTGATGCTTGAAATCCACATTCATTCAAGAACTTGACCAATCTGTAATTCCAAGCTCTTGGGGCTTGCTTCAACCCATATAAAGCTCTCTTGAGCTTACACACATAATCTGATCCAATTGATTCCATGAAGCCTTCTGGTTGCTCCATATATACTTCATCTGCAATGTATCCATTTAGAAATGCATTTTTCACATCCAATTGTGATAATTTCCATCCCTTGCAAGCAGCAATAGCAATCAATGTCCTAATTGTAGACATCTTAGCAACAGGACTAAAGGTTTCATCATAATCTATCCCATAAGTTTGGGCATAACCTTTGACCACAAGTCTAGCCTTATATCTAGACACCTTACCATCTGCAAATCTCTTTGTTTTATATACCCACTTACATCCAATGACCTTCTGATTCTTTGGTCTTGGTACTAGTTCCCAAGTTTCATTTTCAAGTAGAGCATCATACTCTTCCTGCATTGCCTTCTCCCAATTCTGTTTACCTTTGGCTTCTTCATAAGTGGTTGGATCTTCTTCTGTCTTCACAATGTAAGCATAATCTTTTGTTGTTAGGAAAGATGTATCATAGCTATACCTTATAGGTTCTTTCCTTTCCCTTGTAGATCTTCTAATTTCTGCACTTCTTGAAGTTTCAGCCTCATTTGATTCTGGATCAAATCTTGGCCCTTCTTCTACATGATCCTGCACTCTACTTCTAGAGTCACCTTCATCAACAATTTCTTCACATACTTTTACCTTTGCCTTTCCTTTTCTTTGTATTTCTTCAACACCTGTATACTCATTTGGTGATCCTGTATACCACATATTTTGCTCATCAAATGTCACATCTTTAGTAACAAGAAATTGCTTTGTAGATGGACTCCACAACCTGTAACCCATCTGTCTATCATCATATCCAATAAACACATACTTCTCTGCTTTTGGTTCTAGCTTATGTCTTAATTGTGAAGGAACATAAGCATAAGCAATACATCCAAATACTTTACAATGATCAAGACTAGGCTTCTTACCCCACCATGCTTCATAAGGGGTTCCTCCATCCAAAGCTTTGCAAGGCAACCTATTCACAAGGTATGTTGCAGTGTTAATAGCTTCTGCCCATAAGTAATTTGGACAATTCTTTTCCTTCATCATGGCTCTTGCAAACTCTACAAGAGTCCTATTCCTCCTTTCTGCTACTCCATTCTGTTGAGGGGAGTACCTGCAAGTTACTTCTCTTTTTATACCTGCATTCCACAAATAATCATCAAACTCTTTAGAGAAATACTCTCCCCCTCCATCTGATCTTAACCTCTTGAGCTTTTGTCCTGTGATCCTTTCTGCATAAGCATGAAAGTGTTTGAATGTCTTGAAAACTTCTGATTTATCCTTGATTACATACAAAGTAATCCACCTGGTTGCATCATCAACAAACAACACATAATATCTGGATCCATTTATGCTATAGTCCCTTGAGGGACCCCATACATCTGTATGAACCAATTCAAGCATATTTGAATGCTTGTACCCTGATTTGTTATAAGAACTCTTATGTGCTTTACCTAATTGACAAGCTTCACACTTGTACACCATATGTTGCCCTTCAATGTTTGGCAATCCAAGCACTATCTGATTCTTTGACATCTCCTTTATAGCTCTCTCATTGAAATGACCTAGCCTTTTATGCCATAGGTCTAATTCAGATACCTTTTGACTTCCATAGGTAAATAATGCATGTCCCACATTACCTTGGACCTTGAGAGTGAACAATCTTCCTTCCTTTTTTCCTGCAATTATGTTTCTATATCCCTGATTTGGATCTTGTACATAAACACCATCATTTGTGAATCTCACCTCATATCCTTTCTCCACAATTTGCCCTACACTTATCAGATTTTTAGGAATAGTAGGAACATGAAGTACCTTGCTCAGAAGTGTACTTCCACTCTTTGTCTTCACTGATCCAATGCTCTCCACTTTATGTTTGGTATTGTCACCTGTCTGAACTGTATGTCCATTCACCCTTGTTTCCATATCAGTCATCAAGGATAGATTCCCACTCAGATGGTTGCTGCACCCTGAGTCAATATAAAACACTCTTTGATCTTCTCCCATTGATTCATGAGTTGCATTCAAGATAAGAGTCATGTCATCCTTCTGATCTAATGCATAATTGTAATAATTATTGTTGTAGGACTGAGATTGGAAGTTTCTTCCACCTCCTCTACCATATGATGTCCTACCACCTCTTCCTCTGAAATTACCTCTTTGGTTTCTGCCTCCTCTACCTCTCTGATTATAATTCTGATTATTGCTTCCACCATTTTGATTGTTATACCAACAATCATTTGCCAAATGATTTGTTCTGCCACAAATCCAACAAGCTTTAGCATTATCTTTGTTCTTACCTCCTCTTCCTTTACCTCTGAAATTCATCTTCCCTTTTGTGAAGTTAGCTTGATTTGAATTCCCTTCATCATCATTTGATTGCTTTCCCTTGCCATTCTTTTTCTTGTCTTTGGAGTACATAGCTTGACTTGTACTTCTATCATTGTCTCCTTTAAGATCCTGCTCAAAGGTTAGCATGTGTCCTAGCAATTGATTAAGATCAGGAGTAAAGTGATCAAGTGACAATTCTATGGACAATATAAAAGGCTTCCACTTCTCATCTCCTCTCAAACCTGTAAGTATTTGTCTTACCAACTTTTCCTCTTCAATGTCTTCATCCACTGCTCCCAAGCTATCTGCAATATCTTTCATCCTTGCCACATAATCTGAAATTGATTGTGAGCTCTTCTTCTTGAAGGTTGTGAACTCAGCCCATAGTGAGGACTTCCTTGACTTAGTTGTATTTTGGAAATGCTCTTCCAAGGCATTCCAAACATCTGTAGCACTTTCCAAACCTCTGATGTGAGGTAAAAGGTAATCATTTACAGCCATGTAGATGATACTCCTTGCTTGAGCATCCTTTCTCATCCAAGTCTTCAACATTGCAAGCTCTTCCCTAGTAGGAATACTTGGATCTGCAAACTCAGGTTTTTCTTCATCTCCTGTAATAAATGATATAAGATCTTTGCTCATGAGGTGTGCTTCCATCCTCATGGACCATGCTGGATAGTTCTCCCTATCTAGCTTATCAATCTGCAAGCTTTCTCCCATCTTGTGTCCACCTGTGTATTGAAATCTTCAAGCTTTACAAACAATGTATGTACCTTTACTTCGAATTGGACTCCTTTTGCCTTTCTTGATGTCAAATAGTCTTCTCCTCAAGCTTTGACTCCAAGCTTTTGTTAGTATATGATCAATGTCTACCCCTCATGATTGTATGCACATTTTGTAAGGCCCCCTTTATGAGGAGAAGCCAAGCGTGCATTACCCAATTGATGGGAATCCCAACTTGAATGTTGGATGAAGGTCATATTGGACCATGTAAGATATTATAAGGAAAGGGAGTTACCAGGGTCCCCAATTGTGGGGTCCGGGGCAGCGGTGAGCAGCCCCGGCTGGGGGGTCCAAGGGGGCCAGCGGGCCCCTGGCTGGGGGGTCCCAGGGGGCCAGCGGGCCCCCTGGTGGGGGTCCGGGGGCAGCGCCCCCGGCGCGACGGTAAAGGGAATATTCCATGGAATATTCCCTGTCGGAGTCAGAAATCATTTATATTTGTTAGGTCGGTTCAACCAGTCTAAGCCGTGTATGGCAATTACGCGGGCGGTGGCCGCCCACTCTCTACCGCCCATGTATAGCCGTCCATGGCAGGCCACCCATGATCCTATATATACATGACTTCTGCACTACCTAAGACATTGAGTTGAGCCAGCATACCTCTACCTTGTATCTCCCTATCTAGAGTTGTCTAGATCACCATTTAAGCTCTACCTTGAGAGCGCACGGGTGGACAACGCCATCATCTTTGTACTTGCTGCTAGTAGAAAAATTGTTGAGATTCTCCTATATCTGTTATCTTCTCTGCTATTGCTCCTGTGTTATATTGCGTAACTATTGTCTTTCATGGTATCAGAGCTGTAAGGTTCGAATAGCTTGAGAAGTATCATTATTTTAGCCTACTAGCAGACTAGAATATCAGTAGATTATTCAAGTGATTACATGATGGCTTCATCGTCGAATAGTAGTCTTGGTGCTTCAGCTAATGTTAATGCTGCACCTATTCGAATTCGTCCACCTGCATTCACTGAAGGGAAGCTGGATGGAACCAATTATACACTCTGGAAGTTCAAAATTTCTGCAATTTTGGACTCCTATGAATTACTTGACACTGTCATGGGACCGATGGGATTGGATCCAGAGCCTATACCAGTTGAAGATCCAGCAAATTCAAGATTGATGATTCAGCCAGATCCAGATCTTCTACGAGCTTGGAAGAGGCGGAATGCTGATGCATTATGTGCGATTGTCACTAGTGTAAGTGATTCTGTGCTTACTTTAGTTCAACATACTACTAAAGCACATGAGGCTTGGGGCATATTGGCTCGACAATATGAGACCAAGAACCACACTAGGATACAGAATTTAGAAAATCAGTTGGCAAATGAAAAGCATTCTGATTCTGAAAAGGCTGAAGATTTTATCAAACGGATAAAGCATCTTCAAGATCAATTGGCTGCAGTTGGTGTTGTTATAACACCAGAAGAGCTGGCTCGAAGATCTGTACGTGTTCTTCCACCAAAGTATGATGGATTAGTAACAGCCCTTAACACTCAGGTAAGGCCAACTCCTCTTACATTTGAAGAGTTTTGTGCCATGCTTTTAGAAGAAGAGATGCGGCTGAAGAATCGGCAAAGTACAACTGATGCTGCATTCTCAGCAAATGCAAAAGGTAAAGGCTCTTCAGAGGGATCAAAGAAGAAGCCAAAGAAGAAAAAGTTCACAGGAAGTTGCTTCTATTGTGAAAAGAAAGGCCATGCCATCAAGGATTGCAGAAAGAAGCAAGCTGATGAACGGAATGGGACTGTAAAATCATCATGGAAGAACAAAGAGTCTGCAAACAACACAGAGCTGGAACTTTGGGTAGCTATTGAAGAGGTATGTTCATCTGCTCAAGCTCGTGTTGATGAGCCATGGATTTTAGATAGTGGAGCTTCTCGCCATATGACTAGTAAAAAGGATTGGTATAGTTCCCTAGTGCCTCTGCGGGAATCCATCAATGTAGTGGTGGGAAATGACTCCAAGTGTCCAGCTGAAGGAACTGGAACCATCTCTTTTATCACTTCTCCAGGTGTTGAGAAAAAGTTATCCGATGTTCTCTATGTACCTACACTCAAAAGAAATTTGTTGTCAGTTTCTGCAATAACAGATCGTGGACTCGAAGTTCACTTCAATAAGAGTGGTGCGGAAATCATGGATTCATCAGGTAATGTTGTAGGTAAAGGCATACGACGGGATAACTTGTATGAGTTAAGTGCTTTAACTGCTACAGAAGATAAAGATGTAAGCAGGTTATGGCACCGACGATTTGGGCATCTCGGATTTGCAGTTTTGAAGGAGATGCAACGAACAGGGATGGTTGCTCATATGCCTGCATTTTCAGAGTTGCAGGAACCTTGTGAAGCTTGTATGATGGGCAAGCAACAACGAAAGGCATTTCCAAGAGAGACCAGCAATCGATCTCAAGCTCCTCTAGAGTTGGTACATGCTGATCTCTGCGGTAAAATGTCTACACCTGCTTTAGGAGGATCTTTCTACTTCTTGCTGTTAGTCGACGATTATAGTAGAAAGATGTGGGTTTATTTCATTCGAGAGAAGGCTGATGCTTTTGAAAAATTTAAAACGTGGCATAAGTATGTAGAAAATGAATCAGGAAGGAAACTGAAGAAATTTAGAACAGATAGAGGAGGTGAATTCTTGTCAACAGAATTCAACAATTACTGTAAGGAGCATGGTGTGAAAAGGCAACTTACCACAGCTCATACACCCCAACAAAATGGCGTTGTTGAGCGCAGGAACAGGACAGTAGTTGAAATGGCTCGTTGTATGTTGAAGGCTCAAGACATGCCTGATTCATTCTGGGCAGAAGCAGTCAATACAGCAGTCTACATCCTCAATCGAAGCTACACAAAAGCTTTAAAGGGGATGACTCCTCAAGAAGCATATTCTGGTAAAAAGCCTTCAGTTTTGCATTTCAGAATTTTTGGTTGTTTCTGTTATGCACATATTCCTGATTCAACAAGATCAAAGTTGGATTCAAAAAGCAAAAAGTGTGTCTTCCTAGGATATAGTGAAGAGTCTAAAGCATACAGGTTATGGGATCCTGAGGCAAGGAAGATTTTTGTCAGCCGAGATGTGGTGTTTGATGAACGACCACACTTAGTAGAAGATAAAGGTAAATCTACTATCTCATCAAGCGAAGAAATATCTCACCTTGTGCCTATCAAAAGACAGGTTAAAGTTGAGGAGGAGGAAACATCTAATGGAGAAATTTCCTCAATAAAAAGCCAACCAGTTGTAGCTGCACAGCGTAAGCCACTACCGAAGTGGGCACAACAGCTCTTTGATGATCACAATCCACATGTAGATGTACCAGAATCATCATCGGATGGATTACGAAGATCAAAGAGAATAGAGGAGCAAAGGAGAGCCTCAGAACACATTGTTAACATGGCTCTAATGGCAGATATCATGGGTTCGATAAAGGAACCTACCACCATTGAAGAAGCCCTTGATGATCCAGATTGGAGAGCGGCAATGCAGTCTGAGTATGATAGTATACTCAAAAATGATACATGGGATCTAGTCGACTTGCCGCCAAAGAAGAAGGTAATAGGTACTAAATGGATTTGGAAAGCTAAGTATAAAGCTGATGGAACATTAGAAAAGTATAAGGCACGATTAGTTGCACAGGGTTTTTCACAGATTGAAGGATTTGATGTTCAAGAAACTTTTGCACCAACAGCACGCATGACAACTATTCGGACGGTACTTGCAGTAGCTGCACAAAAGTCCTGGCCTATTTTCCAGATGGATGTCAAATCTGCATTTTTGAATGGTCACCTCAAGGAGGAGGTATATGTATCTCAACCACCAGGTTTTGAGGTGCCCAATTCAGAAAATAAAGTTTGCAGGTTGAAGAAAGCTTTGTATGGACTTAAGCAAGCTCCACGGGCTTGGTACCAACGAATAGATCATTTTTTCAAAAATATGGGTTTTGAAAGAAGTACTTCTGATGCTAACCTGTATGTAACGAAAAGGGATAGCAAGCTAGTTGTTGTCATTGTATATGTAGATGATTTGATCATTACAGGAGATCATCAGGAACTCATCAATCAAACTCGGATCAGCTTGGGAACTGAGTTTGAAATGACAGACTTAGGGCTACTCCATTTTTGTCTGGGAATTGAAGTATGGCAAAGGAAGGATGGCATTTTCATCTCACAACAAAAATATTCCAAAGAAATTCTCAAGGCATTTGGAATGATGGACTGCAAACCAACTAGCACACCTATGGAGGTAAATCATAAGCTATCTATGGATGATAACATGCCTGATGTAGATGCTAAGAAGTATAGGAAGCTCGTTGGAAGTCTTATTTTTCTGTGCAACACTAGACCAGACATTTGCTATGCTGTTGGAGTGTTAAGCAGGTTTTCCAACAAACCTAAGGAGAGTCACTGGAATGCTGGAATGCGAATTCTAAGGTACATTGCAGGAACCTTGGATTTTGGTATTTTGTATACCATAGGTGATACACTCCAAGGATATTGTGATTCAGATTGGGCTGGAGATTGTGATTCTAGAAAATCAGTTTCTGGATATTGTTTCTCACTTGGTTCAGGAATATTTTCTTGGGTAAGTAGGAAGCAACCAACTCTCGCACTCTCCTCCACTGAAGCAGAGTACAAAGCAGCTTGTTTTGCTTCTTGTGAGGCAGTCTGGTTAAGGAGAATTCTTGCAGATATAGGCTTTCCATCAAATATGCCAATTGTACTCAAGTGTGATAATCAAAGTTGTATGGCTATTGCAAAGAACCCAGTATTTCATGCTCGCACCAAGCACATAGAAGTACAGTACCATTACATTCGTGAGCTAATTGAAGATGAAATTGTGGAGCTAGAATATTGCCCAACAGAGGCAAATTGTGCTGACATATTCACTAAAGCACTTGGAAGAGAGCAGCTCAACAAGCATCTTCAACAGATGGGCATAGGACCGAGACCTACTTGATTTATCATCGGTAAACATTGAGGGGGGGTGTTAGTATATGATCAATGTCTACCCCTCATGATTGTATGCACATTTTGTAAGGCCCCCTTTATGAGGAGAAGCCAAGCGTGCATTACCCAATTGATGGGAATCCCAACTTGAATGTTGGATGAAGGTCATATTGGACCATGTAAGATATTATAAGGAAAGGGAGTTACCAGGGTCCCCAATTGTGGGGTCCGGGGCAGCGGTGAGCAGCCCCGGCTGGGGGGTCCAAGGGGGCCAGCGGGCCCCTGGCTGGGGGGTCCCAGGGGGCCAGCGGGCCCCCTGGTGGGGGTCCGGGGGCAGCGCCCCCGGCGCGACGGTAAAGGGAATATTCCATGGAATATTCCCTGTCGGAGTCAGAAATCATTTATATTTGTTAGGTCGGTTCAACCAGTCTAAGCCGTGTATGGCAATTACGCGGGCGGTGGCCGCCCACTCTCTACCGCCCATGTATAGCCGTCCATGGCAGGCCACCCATGATCCTATATATACATGACTTCTGCACTACCTAAGACATTGAGTTGAGCCAGCATACCTCTACCTTGTATCTCCCTATCTAGAGTTGTCTAGATCACCATTTAAGCTCTACCTTGAGAGCGCACGGGTGGACAACGCCATCATCTTTGTACTTGCTGCTAGTAGAAAAATTGTTGAGATTCTCCTATATCTGTTATCTTCTCTGCTATTGCTCCTGTGTTATATTGCGTAACTATTGTCTTTCAGCTTTCACTTCTTAGTCCTTCAAGTGTTGAATTTCTTGAATCTGCAGCAGTCGGGATCCTCCCTTCCTTAATTTGATGTCTCCTGCTCTGATACCACTGATGGAGAATGTTAA
This sequence comes from Ceratopteris richardii, assembly GCA_020310875.1. NCBI lineage: Eukaryota > Viridiplantae > Streptophyta > Polypodiopsida > Polypodiales > Pteridaceae > Ceratopteris > Ceratopteris richardii. The sequence goes on from CM035429.1 coordinate 93,359,262, forward strand.
TCTCCAAAAGAATAACCTATTCTTGTGATTAGAGCACCTCTATACCAAGAATAAGTCAAAACCTTCCACTCATTTAGAGGATCAATTACTAACTATCAAAGGATTAACAAATCTGTGAAGAAGATGAAACACAGAAAAGTCTGCTGCACTATTTCTTCACATTGACCTATCAAACGTGTAAAGTTTTTGATGAAACTTTGTACGAATCATCTCCTAGAGATTGCGCATCTACTCCAAGTTGAATTACTTCAAAAGATTAAGTATAACTTGAGAAATCAACTTCTCAAGTTACCTATGTCAGAAACTGTCATTCAGAACAATCGATTTTACACCTGTACCTTTTAAGACTTGGTTCTCCTTGAATAGAACCCGTTTTCCAAAATGCTTCTAGACATGAGTAGCTTATCTTCCAACTTAAAGATTAAGCCCTCACTCATACAAAACTTTAAACTGTGCTAGGAGAAATGATCAAAACATTAACTTCGAAATATGCGCCTGTTTTAGGAACCAGTGAACACACTTCACATATGAATGTTCCTACACTTAATTCACTCAGCCTGATTACAATTGGAAGCTAAAACTTTGTACAGAGGTCAAGCAACTCTCAACTTAGACTTGTACAAAAGCATTTCACAATTGATCTACTGTAGAAGGAGAACACGCAGAAACATCGGGCGCAAATATTTTCAATTACTCAGAAGAAATATAGTTGAGTGATGAGAGCTAACTCAACTAACTTTTCCTCTATCTCATGACTTCTAACTTCCTCATTCTTGACTTCTAACTATTGTCACATATGCTCTCATACTTGCCCCGACTTTTCTCAAAGTATTTATAGATAAATTTGTACATGATTCTTACTAAACAAAAGATCTAAGTCATCTATGACTATACTAATGTACATATGTGTACACTTCTCTTGTCCTCTGAATGTAATCTTCATCCACACTTTAGGAATTGATTCTTCCTTTATCCTTTAATCTTCCAAGCCTTCAATTGGTGATTGGTCTGCACCAACAATACAAAGGCACAGAAATCACAACTCAAGAACGAGCTACATACATTGGAGAAGAAGAGCATGTCGGCAAACGGATTGGACATGCAAACTTGCAAAGGCTGAAATTGATGCAGTCAAAGGAGATTGTCCATGGACTACCAAATTTCAGAGTTGCAAAAATGCAAAAGGTATATGCAGCATGTCAATTTGATAAACAGTCAAGAGCATCATTTCCACATGACAAGCATGTTAGTGAGAATGTACTAGAAGCAGTACATACAGATGTTTGGGGTCCAGCAAAGACCACATCTATGGGCGGTTGCAAGTTTTATGTTACTTTCATTTATGACCATACATGCAAAGTATGGGTATATTTCATGAAAGAGAAGAGCGAGGTGTTCACTCACTTCCAGAATTTTAAAGCTATGGTGGAAAAGCAGATAGGGAAGTACATTCACACATTAAGATCTGATGGAGGAGGTGAATACATGTCAAATGAGTTCAGCAATTTTCTAAAAAATCACGGAATTCGGCGTCAGTTTTCATGGAGGTACACACCACAACAGAATGGCGTTGCTGAATGCAAAAATGGACATATTCAGAAATAGCAAGAGCCTTGATGGCTGAGAAGAATATGCCTCATTGTTATTGGGCAGAAGCCGTGCATACTGTTGTATACATCATGAACAGAACTGCAACTACTATTGTACATCAAGTTACACCTAAAGAGAAGTTTACAAGTAAAAAGCCAAACTTATCACATCTGAAAGTTTTTGGTTGTATTGCATATGTACATGTCCCAGATGAATTGAGGATGAAGCTTGATCCAAAAGCAGAAAAATGTGTCTTCATTGGATACTCCCTTGAGAAAAAGGGATATAAATGTTATAACCCACCCACACAACAGGTAAAGGTGAGCAGAGTGTGGTATTTGATGAAATATCAAGCTTCTATGCAGATGCCAAAGAAGGACTGAATCTTGAACCAAATGACAAAGAAAATGCTGAAAAATCAAGTGCAGAATCTCAAGCTTTGAGTGGACAGGATGCACCACCAAGCAATAGTTCCAACTCAAATCCATGGAGTGGAAGATTGCGTGGAAATTTCAGTCCAGCAAATTCATCAAATACATCCAAGAAAGGTAAAGAAAAGGTTTCTGCAAGTCATAAAACATGTGTAGGTTTTGGAGACGTTGATGGAGATTCAAGCAGTTCAGAAAAGAGTCTTGATGAGGAACTTGGATTTCCCTCTGTGAAGACTCCAAGAGTAAGAAGGGCACATGTAGATGATACAAGAAGAAGTGACCAAGGACCATGAAGATCTGGGAGGATGCGGAATTCGCTGCAACGATTGATGTATGACAGTTATATGGCTCGTCATTGTGCCTACATGACAAAGGTAATACAAGATGCTGAACCTTCTTGCTTTGACGATGCAATTGGAATTGCAGATTGAGAAAAAGCTATGGATGAGGAGATGGCTGCACTTTATGGAAATGATACATGGAAGCTAGTTCCATTGCCGCAAGGAAAGAAACCCATAGGCTGCAAATGGGTTTACAAGGTAAAGCATAATGCTAATGGTAGCATAAGCAGGTATAAAGCACGATTGGTAGCTAAAGGATATGCACAGACATATGGCATTGATTATGAGGAAACATTCAGTCCTGTAGTTAAAATGTCTACTATCAGAACACTTGTTGCATTAGCTACAACAAAAGGATGGACTTTGCAATAGATGGATGTGAAGAATGCTTTCCTACATGGTGAGTTACAGGAAGAAGTATATATGGACCAACCACAAGGATATGAAGATTCAAAGCATTCAGAATATGTTTGCAGGTTGCAAAAGGCTTTGTATGGGCTGAAGCAAGCCCCTCGTGCATGGCATGCAAGGATTGCTGATTACTTGAACACCATTGGGTTTTTTATGTGTGATGCAAATCACTCACTATATGCAAGGAAGGCTAATGATGGCATCACTGTTGTGGCTATTTATGTTGATGACTTGATTGTAGGTGGTGATAATGAAGGAAGCATCAAAGAGGTAAAGCAACTTCTTATGCAGGAATTTGACATGAAAAATCTTGGTGTGCTGTGCTATTTCTTGGGCATTGAGTTTATACATACAGAAACAGGTATATGGATGTCGCAAAGGCAATATGCCTTGAATATGCTGCAAAAGTATGGTATGGCTGATTGTAAGCCAATTTCCATGCCATTAGATCAGAATTTGAAGTTGGATACTACATCAGGTGAGGCATTGGAAAATGCTTCTATGTATAGGAAAATTGTGGGAAGTCTTATATATCTCACAATTACAAGGCCTGATCTAAGTACTGTTGGACTTGAAAGTCAGTTTATGTAGGTTCCCAGGAAGCCACATTTGGATGCTCTGAGGAGCACTCTACGTTATGTGAGTGCTACTTTGGATTATGCATTGCTTTATGAGGCTGGTGTAGATTTGCAGGTTTGTGGATACACCGATGCAGATTGGGCTGGTAGCATTCTAGATAGAAGATCTACTAGCGGTTTTCTATTCTCACTTAGGAGTGCAGCTG
>CM035429.1:93372818-93435318 GCA_020310875.1 Ceratopteris richardii
GATCAAAATCATGAGAAAATGAGATAACCAAGAAGGGGGTCTACTAGCTGAAGTTATGCCTTCACACTAGTATGAGGGAGCTTGTGGAACTTGAGAATACGAGTCAAATATGAAGTATTTTGATGGTGATGCACCACAGTCCACTCTCCTTCTTGAGAGCTTCACGATGATATCCTCAGAGTAAAAAATCAAGCTCCAAGTGCTGCACATGGCACTCTGCACAGAGGCTGTAGAATACACAGAAAAAAACACAGTACACAGGGAGCAGGAACACAGACTTCTTAGGTGTTACAAATGCAATTGAACATGCAGTCTATGGTTGACCAAGCCATTATATGTTTTATTAAAGAACATATACAAAGAGGTGTCAGGTGGCCATTTGGCCTTTCACATGGGCACTAATGGTAACAATCTCCCACTAAAGGCCAATATGGCCAAAGTTACTATGGGAGAAAAATAAAGAATGATAAGGAATACGTGAGTGTAACTATAGAAACTATACCTCCCACTTGATGGGCATGTTACACAGTATACAAGTGACTGTGCAAGATCATGAATCAAGTAACCCCCATCAAGTGACAATCGTGTCGAAAGTTATCATGTGGTAGAGCTTTAGTCAAAGCATCTGCATCATTATCTTGAGTGTGAACCTTTTCAAGAATAATGCACTCAGTGAATAAGCAATCTCTAATGAAGTGATACCTCACCTCAATGTGCTTGGTCTTTGCATGATAGATTGGATTCTTAGCCAAAGCAATGGCACTCTGACTATCACTGAGTAAATGAGGTACATGCTGAGGTAAACCCATATCTCAAGCAAGACGAGAAGGCCCACAATGTTTCCTTACATGCCTCACTTGCTACAACATACTCTACTTCTGTGGTGGAAACAACTATACATTCTTGAAGATGAGATCACACCTCCAACAAAATGAAAAATGTACCCTGATGTAGACTTATGATTGTCTACACAACCAGCATAGTCATGATCTATGTAACCAATAATGGATGTTTTCCCTCTACCTAAGCATAAACACTTGTCCTTAGTGCCACTTAGATATCTCAAAATCATCTTGATCGCTTCTCAATGTTTCTTGTTAGGATTAGACATATATCTGCTCACAACTCCCACTGCAAATGCAATGTCTAGTCTCGTAGCTACCATAGCACACATGAGACTACCAACAGAAGACTGATAGGGAACTTTGCTTGCTCAATTTCATATATATGGGTAAAGGTGTACTCAATGCCTTTCCACCCTTCATATTGAACCTGTGAAATACTTTGGATATGTACTCACTTTGACGCAAGTATATGCATCTTTTACTCCTATCACGAGTAATGTGAATGCCAAGAATATGTTTGGCATCCCCCAAATCCTTCATATCAAATGTCTGACTCAACTTCTTCTTGAGAATTGACAAGTCATAAGAGGACTTCCCAACAATCAACATATCATCGACATAAAGTATCAAGCTTCCATCTAAGCATCTCTTTGTGTAGAGACAATGATCCTCATTGCTTTAAGAATAGCCTTGAGACTTCATAAAAGCATCAAACTTTTGGTACCATTGTCTAGCGGACTGTTTAAGTCCATACAAGCTGTTCTTGAGCTTACAAACTAGAGTTTCCTTGCCAGAAACTACATAACCCTCTGGTTGTTCCATATAGATTTCATCTGTAACATCCCCATGGAAGAAAGCAATTTTAACTGTTGGAGTTAGATGTTTGCGGAAACACGCGACCGACACAAGGAAGAAGAAGAAGCTTGGAGCACAAGACACAATGTTGAATGTATTACCACTAGAATATACAAAAGATGAGTAACCCATTAGGGCAATAGGAGTATATAGAAGTTGGGGGAAAAAAACCTCCTAAAGAGGGAAAAAAAGTGCCTCGACGGTCCTAGAGTGTTCACACACATCACTACCTAAATATATCAACAAATCCCCCTGGGAGTGATGCGGTGAACAAGGAGCTGGCACTCATGTATAAGGAAGTGCCAAGCTATGTGGAATCAATCCACAAAAGGAAGTAAGCCCAAAGCTTTGTGGAAAGCTTCAAACTTCTCCCTAGGTAGAGCCTTTGTAAAAAGGTCTTCAATGTTCTCCTACGTGGGCACATATGCCAAGCTGATCTCCCCAGTAGAGAACCTCTCCCTTACATAATGATAATGCACCTCAATGCGCTTAGTGCGAGCATGGAACACAGGATTCCTCGCAATTGCCAATGCGCTCTCACTGTTAGTGAAGATGGTGGTGCCAGAAGACTCACCAACACCCAAATCAGCCATAAGGCATTTGAGACACACACACACACACTCAATAGTCACTGTGAAAGCTGCCCTATACTCAACCTCACAACTGGAAGTGGCCATAGTAGGCTACTTCTTGCTCAACCAAGGTATACATGAGCTACTAAGCATGAAGCAAAAGCCACTGGTGGACACACGAGTGTCATGGCAACGAGCCCAATCACTATTAGAAAAAGCATGCAAATATGGCGGTAGTGATCCCCTCTCGGGATAAAACAATCCAAGTAGCGGGGTACCACTTAAGTAGCGAAAGATGCGCTTAACCGCCTGCCAATGCTTGACACCTGGGCAATGCATAAACCTGCTCATCTGTGAGACAACAAACCGAAGATCTGGCCGAGTAATGCATAAATAAATCAAGCATCCAATAGTCTGCTGATAGAGAATAGCATCAAATGCATCTCCAACATCATGAAGACTCAATCGTAAACCTATCTCCATAAGAATGGCAATAGGCTTACAGTCTTTAAGGCCAAAACGCTGGAGTAATGTGTCAATATATCTCCTTTGACACAAATCCATTCCACCATCAACTTGCATAAACTGAATGCCCAAATAGTGATGCAAATGCCCCAAATCAGACATCTCAAATGAGGCATGCAAATTAGCCTTAAAATTAGCAATATGAATGTCACGAGGAACAGTGAGCAGCATGTCATCAACATATACCACAATGATCAAAAGCACATCATTGGCACGGTTAACATATAAGGTCCTTTTAGTTGGAGTGTTCTCAAAACCATGTGCAATGAGATAGGCATGTATCTTTTCATACCAACCATGTGGTGCTTGCTTTAAACCATATAATGCCTTCTTTAACCTGCACACCTGGTTTTCATGCCCTTTTTGCACAAAGTCACGGGGCTGAAAAACATACACTTCTCCATGCAAGTAACCATTCAGAAATGTTATTTTAATGTCCAACTAATGTACATTCCAACCATGATGAGCTGCAAGTGCACAAATGCTACGAACAGTAGTCATTCGGCAAGTAGGAGCAAAGGTTTCATCAAAATCAATGCCACTTTCTTGCGCATAACCCTTTGCAACAAGCCTAACTTTATACTTGTCAACTGTTCCATCAGATTTACGCTTCAGCTTGTATACCCACTTAGTGCCAATGGCCTTCTTGCCAGGAGGCAAGTCACATAAAGACCAGGTACCATTTTTCATGATGTCATCATATTCAGATTGCATTGCATCCATCCAATGTTCAAAATTTTGTGTTTCATCAAACGAAACAGGTTCAGTCTCATCACAAAGACTAGAGGTAGCCATAGCATAGCAATCTGATGCAAAAGAGGCACTATGAGAGCCTGCCCGAGTACGATATGACAGAGGTGCATCTAGTTTGTTATTTCGCAAGGTCTGCACCAACCATTTTGGCATAGTTTTTGCCTGCTCAATATAGCTCTCTCATCAACAAGTGCATCATGTAAAACTGCATCAGAAATGGAATGATCTACATCATCACATGAAACCTGCAAAGTTTCCTCATTAGGACTAGCACTAGACTTTGCACTTGTAAAAAGAGGCAGCAAAGTATCATACATGTCTTTGGAGCTAACAGATGTCTCCTTAGTACATGAAAGCAATGGTTGAATAACATCTTCCACAAAAACAACATCATGGCTAACCAAAATGCATTTAGTCTATGGATGATATAGATGGTAGCCTTTATTTTTAGAACTGTACCCAACAAAAATACATTTTACTGCTTTATCATCCAATTTTTTGCGATGTTGTTCAAGCACTAATGCATATGCTAAACAACCAAAAACATGCAGATGAGCAACAGATGGCTTGCGACCATGCCAAGCATCATATGGAGTGATAGACTGTAGTGCTTTAGTGGGACACCTATTCAGTACATATGTTGCACACATAACAGCCTCAAGCCAGAAACTATGTGGTAAAGCCTGACTCTTTACCATACACCTCGCCATCTCTGTTGGAACAAGCCAATCACAAATTGATGATTATACAGATCTTGAAGAAAGCTTATGGTTGGAATGAAGCAAAGAAAGATACTTGTGGAAGTGAAGAAGATTTCAGGATGATGTCTTGTACACATATGTACATATAAGTGAAGAATCTTGTAAGCTGAGTATAGCTAAGCCTTTAGGATGATTAGTAGCAATGTCATAGACGCAGGATGAGTCTAAAGTCATGTATATATAAGTTAATGATGACAAGAATTATGTAAGAGAGTCATTTGTAGATGACAAACTTCAGAAAGATGTGTAGAGAGTTTTTTCCCAGAAAATAGCGACGGGTTTTTCTCTGAGTGCTCTCTGTCTGATCACATGGATCAGAAATCCTTTTGTACACATCTAATTGAGAAGCTAATGAAGCTATGTCTAGAGTTTCAGAATCTAATTCCTTTCCTACTGTGAGAATGATCAATAGGAACATTCATATGTGAACTATGGAAACTGAAGTCTGAGAGTAGCGCACTTTTCTGTCTCAGTATTTTGATCAGATCTGAGTGTATACTGTAAAGTTTTTGATGAGTGAGCACTTAAAATTTAAGCTAGAAGATAAGGAAGCTATGGCTAAAAGCATTTAGCAAAACGGGTTTCAGATTGGGAGAAATCAACTTAAGAAGTTGACTATGTCGAAGGCGCAACTTCTGAGAGACATTTTCTGACATGTCTTTGATCTTAATGATCAAATTAAACTTTTGGTGATTAGTTTTGAGAACTAATGATTGACATGATTGCGCAAAGGTATTGCGAATACTTGTGCATCATTTACTTGAAGAAATTTGAAAATTTATGCAGGTAATGAAGTGGATTCCTGAATCAGACTTTCTGAAGTAGACACTTCTTCACTCAGAGAAGTGTTGATTGAAGTTTTGGTAAAGAAGAACATTGTTTGTGTAAAGTTTGGTTTATAACTGACATAGAAGTGTTCTTAAGTCAGTATAGATCAAACCTTTGGAGATTAAGAGGTCTCCAACAGTGGTATCAGAGCTGAAGGTGAAATACAAGAGAAGAAAAGACAATTGAAGTTCCGACTAGTGCAGATATTGAAGATCTTCCAAATCAAAGGAAGACAAGGACAAATTATTGAAGATAACCTGCAGGAGTTCAAAGCACGAGTTCGAAAAGAATCAAGAAGGACAAAGCTTATATCAAAGGTACACTTTATCCTCATAAGTCATAGTAATTGCAGATATAGAAGGTCAAGGATGGGAGAAAGCTTGCAGATTGATAAGCTAGATAGAGAGAACTATCCAGCATGGTCCATGAGGATGGAGGCACACCTCATGAGTAAAGATTTGATAGCATTTATTATAGGAGATGAAGAAAAACCTGAATTTGCAGATCCTAGTATTCCTACTAGGGAAGAGCTTGCAATTTTGAAGACATGGATGAGAAAGGATGCTCAAGCAAGGAGTATCATTTACATGGCTATAAATGATTATCTTCTACCTCACATCAGAGGTTTGGAAAGTGCTACAGATGTTTGGAATGCCTTGGAAGAGCATTTCCAAAATACAACTAAGTCAAGGAAGTCCTCACTATGGGCTGAGTTCACAACCTTCAAGAAGAAGAGCTCACAATCAATTTCTGATTATGTGGCAAGGATGAAGGATATTGCAGATAGCTTGGGAGCAGTGGATGAAGACATTGAAGAGGAAAAGTTGGTAAGACAAATACTTACAGGTCTGAGAGGAGATGAGAAGTGGAAGCCTTTCATATTGTCCATAGAATTGTCACTTGATCACTTTACTCCTGATCTTAATCAATTGCTAGGACACATGCTAACCTTTGAGCAGGATCTTAAAGGAGACAATGATAGAAGTACAAGTCAAGCTATGTACTCCAAGGACAAGAAAAAGAATGGCAAGGGAAAGCAATCGAATGATGATGAAGGGAATTCAAATCAAGCTAACTTCACAAAAGGGAAGATGAATTTCAGAGGTAAAGGAAGAGGAGGTAAGAACAAAGATAATGCTAAAGCTTGTTGGATTTGTGGCAGAACAAATCATTTGGCAAATGATTGTTGGTATAACAATCAAAATGGTGGAAACAATAATCAGAATTATAATCAAAGAGGTAGAGGAGGCAGAAACCAAAGAGGCAATTTCAGAGGAAGAGGTGGTAGGACATCATATGGTAGAGGAGGTGGAAGAAACTTCCAATCTCAGTCCTACAACAACAATTATTATAATTATGCATCAGATCAAAAGGATGATATGACTCTTATCTTGAATGCAACTCATGAATCAATGGGAGAAGATCAAAGAGTGTTTTATATTGACTCAGGGTGTAGCAACCATCTGAGTGGGAATCTATCCTTGATGACTGATATGGAAGCAAGGGTGAATGGACATACAGTTCAAACATGTGACAATACCAAACATAAAGTGGAGAGCATTGGATCAGTGAAGACAAAGAGTGGAAGTACACTTCTGAGCAAGGTACTTTATGTTCCTACTATTCCTAAAAATTTGATAAGTGTAGGGCAAATTGTGGAGAAAGGATATGAGGTAAGATTCACAAATGATGGTGTTTATGTGCAAGATCCAAATCAGGGATATAGAAACATAATTGCAGGTAAAAAGGAAGGAAGATTGTTCACTCTCAAAGTCCAAGGTAATGTGGGACATGCATTATTTACCTATGGAAGTCAAAAGGTATCTGAATTAGACCTATGGCATAAAAGGCTAGGTCATTTCAATGAGAGAGCTATAAAGGAAATGTCAAAGAATCAGGTGGTGCTTGGATTGCCAAGTATTGAAGGGCAACATATGGTGTACAAGTGTGAAGCTTGTCAATTAGGTAAAGCACCTAAAGGTTCTTACAACAAATCAGGGTACAAGCATTCAAATATGCTTGAATTGGTTCATATAGATGTATGGGGTCCCTCAAGGGACTATAGCATAAATGGATCCAGATATTATGTGTTGTTTGTAGATGATGCAACCAGGTGGATTACTTTGTATGTAATCAAGGATAAATCAGAAGTTTTCAAGACATTCAAACATTTTCATGCCTATGCAGAAAGGATCACAGGGCAAAAGCTTAAGAGGTTAAGGTCAGATGGAGGGGGAGAGTATTTCTCTAAAGAGTTTGATGATTATTTGTGGAATGCAGGTATAAAAAGAGAAGTAACTTGCAGGTACTCCCCTCAACAGAATGGAGTAGCAGAAAGGAGAAATAGGACTCTTGTAGAATTTGCAAGAGCCATGATGAAGGAAAAGAATTGTCCAAATTACTTATGGGCAGAAGCTATTAACACTGCAACATACCTTGTGAATAGGTTGCCTTGCAAAGCTTTGGATGGAGGAACTCCTTATGAAGCATGGTGGGGTAAGAAACCTACCCTTGATCATTGTAAAGTATTTGGATGTATTGCATATGCTTATGTTCCTTCACAATTAAGACATAAGCTAGAACCAAAAGCAGAGAAGTATGTGTTTATTGGATATGATGATAGACAGATGGGTTACAAGTTGTGGAGTCCATCCACAAAGCAATTTCTTGTTACCAAAGATGTGACATTTGATGAGCAAAATACATGGTATACAGGATCACCAAATGATTATACAGGTGTTGAAGAAATACAAAGGAAAGGAAAGGCAAAAGTAAAAGTGTGTGAAGAAGTTGTTGATGAAGTTGAATCTAGAAGTAGATTGCAGGATCATGTAGAAGAAGGGCCAAGATTTGATCCAGAGTCAAATGAGGCTGAAACTTCGAGAAGTGCAGAAATCAGAAGATCTACAAGGGAAAGGAAAGAACCTATAAGGTATAGTTATGATACATCTTTCCTAACAACAAAAGATTATGCTTACATTGTGAAGACAGAAGAAGATCCAACCACTTATGAAGAAGCCAAAGGTAAACAGAATTGGGAGAAGGCAATGCAAGAAGAGTATGATGCTCTACTTGAAAATGAAACTTGGGAATTAGTACCAAGACCAAAGAATCAGAAAGTCATTGGATGCAAGTGGGTATATAAAACAAAGAGGTTTGCAGATGGTAAGGTGTCTAGATACAAGGCTAGACTTGTGGTCAAAGGTTTTGCCCAAACTTATGGGGTAGATTATGATGAAACCTTTAGTCATGTTGCTAAGATGTCTACAATTAGGACATTGATTGCTATTGCTGCTTGTAAGGGATGGAAATTATCACAATTGGATGTGAAAAATGCATTTTTAAATGGATACATTGCAGATGAAGTATACATGGAGCAACCAGAAGGCTTCATGGAATCAAATTATGTGTGTAAGCTCAAGAGAGCCTTATATGGGTTGAAGCAAGCTCCAAGAGCTTGGAATTACAGATTGGTCAAGTTCTTGAATGAATGTGGATTTCAAGCATCAAAGGCAGATAGTAGCTTGCTAGTGAAGGCAAGTGAACATGGATACATTTACATGTGCATTTATGTTGATGATATTATTGTTACAGGAACAGATGCTCAAGGAATCAATGAACTCAAAAAGCAAATAGAGACGGAGTTTAAGATAAGTGATTTGGGAAACTTATCTTATTTTCTAGGAATGCAGATTGTGTATACTCAACATGGAGTATATGTTTCACAAGAGAGATACTTGAAGAATCTTCTAGTCAAGTTTAACATGGAAGATTGCAAGACCTCAACTACACCATTGGAGGTAAATCATAAATTAAGCAGGTATGGAGGTGAAGAATTTAATGATATGAAGAAATATCAGAGTTTGGTAGGTAGTTTAATCTATGCTACCTTGACAAGACCAGATTTATCATATGCAGTAGGTGTGTTGTCACAATTTATGCATTGTCCAAAGAAGACTCATTGGATTGCAGCTCAAAGGGTACTCAGATATATCAAAGGAACCCTAAGTGAAGGTTTGTACTATGGTTTCACTTCTGACACAAGAATCAAAGTGTTTAGTGATGCAGATTGGGCACGTGACTCAGATGATAGAAGGTCTACTCATGGGTATCTCTGTTATGTTGGAGATAAGCTAGTTTCTTGGTGTTCAAGGAAGCAACATACAGTTGCTTTATCATCCACAGAAGCTGAGTATAAGGGAATGGTAGAAGCTGCAAAAGAAGTGATATGGTTGAAGACCTTGATGAAAAGTTTTGAGACTGATCATAGTACTCCAATAATTTTTGGAGACAATATGAGTTCTTTGTATTTGGCAGCTAACCCTGTTTTTCATGCCAGGACTAAGCATATAGAGATTCAGTATCATTTCTTGAGGGAAAAGGTACTTGATAAAGAGATTGAAGTGATGTACACTCCAACAAAAGAACAAGTGGCAGATATGATGACAAAGAGCTTGGATGGACCTAAGCTACAGAGATTCAAGGAGATGGCAGGAGTGAAGAAGAATGGAATAATCACAATTAGTGATTGAGGGGGAGCTGTTGGAACAAGCCAATCACAAATTGATGATTATACAGATCTTGAAGAAAGCTTATGGTTGGAATGAAGCAAAGAAAGATACTTGTGGAAGTGAAGAAGATTTCAGGATGATGTCTTGTACACATATGTACATATAAGTGAAGAATCTTGTAAGCTGAGTATAGCTAAGCCTTTAGGATGATTAGTAGCAATGTCATAGACGCAGGATGAGTCTAAAGTCATGTATATATAAGTTAATGATGACAAGAATTATGTAAGAGAGTCATTTGTAGATGACAAACTTCAGAAAGATGTGTAGAGAGTTTTTTCCCAGAAAATAGCGACAGGTTTTTCTCTGAGTGCTCTCTGTCTGATCACGTGGATCAGAAATCCTTTTGTACACATCTAATTGAGAAGCTAATGAAGCTATGTCTAGAGTATCAGAATCTAATTCCTTTCCTACTGTGAGAATGATCAATAGGAACATTCATATGTGAACTATGGAAACTGAAGTGTGAGAGTAGCGCACTTTTCCGTCTCAGTATTTTGATCAGATCTGAGTGTATACTGTAAAGTTTTTGATGAGTGAGCACTTAAAATTTAAGCTAGAAGATAAGGAAGCTATGGCTAAAAGCATTTAGCAAAACGGGTTTCAGATTGGGAGAAATCAACTTAAGAAGTTGACTATGTCAAAGGCGCAACTTCTGAGAGACATTTTCTGACATGTCTTTGATCTTAATGATCAAATTAAACTTTTGGTGATTAGTTTTGAGAACTAATGATTGACATGATTGCGCAAAGGTATTGCGAATACTTGTGCATCATTTACTTGAAGAAATTTGAAAATTTATGCAGGTAATGAAGTGGATTCCTGAATCAGACTTTCTGAAGTAGACACTTCTTCACTCAGAGAAGTGTTGATTGAAGTTTTGGTAAAGAAGAACATTGTTTGTGTAAATTTTGGTTTATAACTGACATAGAAGTGTTCTTAAGTCAGTATAGATCAAACCTTTGGAGATTAAGAGGTCTCCAACAATCTCCAAGAGTGACCTGTTCTTTCATTCAAAAACTCCATTCTATTGAGGTGTATATGGCACTATACATTGATGTTTTATCCCACATTCAGCCAGAAATGCATTAAAGTTAGAAGACATATATTCCCCCCTCGATCAGAACGTAGGGTACCCATTTTACATGCTGACAGATTTTCGGCCAAATCCAGAAACCGTTTGAAGCACATAAACGCTTCAGACTTTTCCTTCAATGGATATACCCATGCATGCCTAGAAAAATCATCGATGAAAGTCACGAAGTAAAGATAGTTCCCAAAAGAAGGTGTATGCATAGGACCACAAACATCACTATGTACAAGCTGCAATTTCTGTGTAGCCCGAACTAAACCATCTTTTGGAAAGGAAGAATGTTGGAGTTTGCCCAAAATACAACCTTCACATACATGTTTTCCAGGTGCCTCAAGTTTGGGCAAAGAGGACACCACTTCAGATTTCGGCAGGCATAGCAAACTAGCAAAATTCAGATGACCAAAGCATGCATGCCAAAGCTTTGCACCTGACATAGCCTGAGAATCGTGTATTGCACATGCCAAATCATTTACAGATCTTTCATAGTCTATGAGCTTATGCATACCATGACATAAAATGTCAGAAGCAATAATGACATCACCATTTGAGAGATCATGAATGGTACATCTGTCATCAATAAATTCCACAACCAAGCCAATCTTCGCTAATGCAGAAATTGATAACAGATTTTTCTTGATCCCTGGCACAAACAAAGCATCTGACAAAGTGAAAGAACTACCACCAACAGTAGTCAAAATGATCTTATCGACTTCCATATTAGGATAGGAGGAGTTGTTGGCGCATGTAATAGTATTCCCTGTAGGGGCAGGCTGGAGTGAAGAGAAGAAACTGTGCTACGAGGTAATATGTTTGGTCGCCCCACTATCAAAGTACCAAACATCTAATCTACTGCAGACATGCACTGCTCATGAGAAGATGGTCCAAAACTGCAAACAGTAGAGGCCTCTGTAACAACCATTCTGGCCTCTTTCTTCTTTGCCTCTTTAGCAGCCAGTTTTGGACAACTCTTGATGACATGATTATCTGCTTTACAATATTTGCAAAACAATTTCTACTTTTCTGATTTCTTCTCATCTTTGTCTTCCTTCTTCGAATGTGCAGCATTTGCAGATTTCTGCTTACTAGTAGAGGAGCCCCATTTACCTTTGCCCTTCTAATTAGCCATGAAAGCTTGATCTGCAACATGCGTAATAGACTTGTTCTGCCTAGATTGGTCTTCCTACAATAGAACAGAGACTAACTCCTCAAATGACAAGGCATTTGGATTGCCTTGCATCATCAAACGAAGAGTAGAAGCAAAATTCTGATATGAGTCAACAAGACAATTCAGAACGGTTTGCACAATTGAGCTATCTGGTATAACTTCATCAGCAGAAATTAACTGTTCTTTCAAATCCTTGATCTTTGTGAGAAAACTGTCCATAGAATCACCTTCATTCATGTGCTCACTCTCCAATTGTTTTCGGAGGTAAGCAACACGAGCCTCATTCCTAGCCTGGTACAATGTGGTAAGTGTATCCCAAGCATCCTTAGCTATTCTGCAAGAGCAAATGTGAGGAATAATGGCACGTTTGACAAACAAAGCTATCAATGCATGTGCATGAGCATCTCTGGCATCCCAACAACTTTGCTCTACAGTAGGTGCAACGGAAACAGTAGCACGAACAGGAATCTAAAGAATTAACCATCTCCATCAGCTCCAATACCTGTATTTGCAGTACCTGTATTCGCAGGTGTAACAGGATGTCTTTCAACACCCTGCACAATATTCTATAGTCCTTTTGCGACGAATACATGATGCATCATATAAGCCCATAGTGGTTAGTTCGTACCATCCAACTTATCCTCAACAACCAACATATGGAATACATAACTGCTTTTAGCCATGGCCGGTGACTAAAATACCTTGACGCAAAAAATGGCCTGTATCTCAAAAAGTTGAACAGAACTGCATAGACAAATTCTACTAAACTTGTAGCAGACTTTGAGATGGTTATACTGGAGAACCAAAACTAGTATATACCTTTAGCACAAAAAGACAAAATAGCCTACACAAGCACTGTGATAGTGCGTTTGGAGGCCGAAACGAGCTCAAATCACGATTTCAGCACAACAAAGTGAATCCGTTTTGATCTTTGAAACACCTTGAGTATGCTTACCAAATTTTGTGCGATTCTGAGACTGCAACTGGAGAGGTGTAGACAACGCCCTAGATGAAGGAGCGACCTGCTCTAATACCAATTGTTGAAGTTACATGTCTGCAAAAGCACACAAAAAGCACAAGGAAGAAGAAGAAGCTTGGAGCACAGCACACAATGTTGAATGTATTACCACTAGAATGTACGAAAGATAAGTAGCTTATTAGGGCAATAGGCATATATACAACCCCAAAACTCAAAGATGATCATAATATGGTGGCTTCCCTATCCATAACTCTTGTGCCACTTTCAGACCTTTGGCAGTACTAGATGAAAGATTAATCAAATGAACTGTAGTCAATACTGTTTCTACCCAAAAGCCTTGTGAAAGGTTTGCATGATGCAACATAGAGACTACTCTATCCTGAATAGTTTTATTCATCCTTTCAACTACACCATTCTATACTAGGGTATAAGGAGTTGTAAAGTCTCTACAAATTTCTCTAGACTAGCAGAAAAGGTTGAATTCATGTGAGGTATACTCACCCCCATTATCTAAATGTAAAGCTTTGAGCTTAGTTCCTTTTTCAATCTCAACTGAAGCAAGCCATTTTTTGAAAGTAGGGAATACCTCATCCTTCGATTTGATAGGATATACCCAAAATTTTCTAGTATCATCATCTATGAAAGTGACAAAGTAAAGAGAACCATCTAATGACCTTCTGGGCATAGGACCACACACATCTGTATGAATGAGATCTAATGGCTAAATTGAAGAGTCAATGTGCATTCTATGCACATTTTTTGTTTTCTTTCCATATTGAGAATGCTCACAAAATGAAAAATCAGAGAAAGGTAACACAAGTAAGTAGCCAAAACGAGAAAGATTTTCCATTCCACTATGAGATATATGGCCCATGCCAAATATAAGTCATAGGCTATTCAGTAATAGCTAACAAGTGTTCTTTTTGTGATACAAATAAAGGATAAAATGAGCCAACTTTGTTTGCTTTTTCAATAACCATATTTCCCTTTTATATGGGAAAGGACTGAGCATAGAATACCACCTTGTAACCAGGGTCAAAGTTGACCAACTAACATCAAACTACATGATAACTGAGGTATATGACATACATCATGCTTAGTAAATTTTGAACCATCAATGAACTGCACAACCACATCTCCAATCCCCACAATGTCACACTGGTAAGAGTCACCAAGTCTCACAATACCAAGAGACTTTGTCGCATAATTAGAGAACCATTCTCTATGTGGCATCACATGGAAAGAAGAACAAGAATCTATCAACCATGTGTGATAAAGAGAATCAACCATAAGAGCCTCAATTGGCACACTACTATCAAGTGTCAACACATCATTATCATAAAAAATAGCATTTAATTTCTTCAATATTCATAGTAGAAGTAGATGGTGCAGGTAACTGTTTAACATGCCCATCAACATTCTGTCCTTTACCTTTAGCATTCTTTACAGAGAATACTAAAGAGAGAGCTACAATGAATGACCATATGACAACGTTTTTTCCAATATCTATCGATAATATATGGTGTTTTCCAATTCTTTTTCCTCATTGTTAGTATTTCTTCTATTTTTTATCACGTTTGTCACCTTCAGTTTGTTCTGTATCATTGTGTTTTTGCTCAGTCTCATTATCAAAGTAGTATGCACAGTACATTAGAACACTCATTTTTCATTTGCACTCGACTAGAATCTTTTATGTGTTGCTAAACCCCAACACTCATATTCCAATCATGGATGCCTCTTTTTGAGTGATCTGCACCTTTAGTTTTTCAATTAAGGAAGCACGAACATTGCTTAGTGTTGCTCCCATGTCAATTAAAGAATACAACAAGTGATATTCTTCGTTTCCAATCCCTAAGTTTAAATAGGGTTTCCTTGGCATGTTACCCAATTTCTTGATGTTCATTGTGTAATAATTATCTAAGGGAATTGGTTATTCACCCTTTAAATATCTCTCATCTTGCTCTCAAATCCGTTCCTTCTGTTTCCTTATTCTTTCTAGAGCTTCTTGTCTAGCTTCCTCTCGAATTCTCTCTTCCTCTTTCTTACAATTTTTTTTATCTTAAGAGTCTAGTTAACATTTACTCAGTGATAGGTCCGGTGTATCTCTTCACTTGACATCTGCATATATAATTAGGTAGAATATCTCCATCAAGAGGTTCTAGATTAATAGCTCTACTTGAGGAAATGCAATTGATGATCAAAGGACCATAGCCTCTTTGTTGGAGTTTCTATGAATGTTTCTTCAATGTGTATATTGATACTAAAATTTCTCTCTTAATACCTGCATTTCAAAGATAATCATTGAACTCTTGGGAGAAGTATTCTCCCCCTCCATCAGACCTCAGTCTCTTAAGCTTTTGACATGTGACTCTCTCTACATATGCATGAAAAATGCTTGAAAGCTCCAAACACTTCTGATCTTTCCTTCAAAACATTTAAAGTTATCCATCTTGTAGAATCATCAATGAAAAGAACATATTACCTTGAGCCACTGATAGATCCTTCTTTTGTTGGTCCCCATACATCTGTATGAATGAGCTCTAGTAATCCATCATGTTTGAATCCTTTCTTCTGAAATGATAACCTATGTGCTTTTCCCATGTGACATGCTTCACATTTATAAATCATATGTTGACTCTGTACATTTGGTAATCCTAGTACAGATTGATTAGCAACCATAGCTTTAATTCCTCTTTCATTGAAATGACCTAATCTCTTATGCCAAAGATCAAGTTCTATAATCATTCCTTCACCATGTGTGAGAAAAGTTTGACCAATGTTCCCTTGCACTCTTAAAGTAAAGAGTCTACCTTCTTTCGTACCACAGACAATCTGATTATATCCATTCTCTGGATCTTCAACAAATACTCCTTCATTAGTAAACCTGACTTGAAAACCTTTTTCAACTATCTATCCCACACTAATCAAGTTTTTAGGTATTGTAGGAACATACAAAACATTGGTTAGCAAATCTGCTCCACTCTTGCAATTCACTTTTCCAATTGAATGTACACTATGTCTTGTATTATCACTTGTTTGAACTGTATGACCAGAAATGCCTTTTTCCAATTCTGACATCAATTCTATGTTTCCTGACAAATGATTAGAACATCTGGAGTCAATGTAAAATACCTTTAGATCTTCTTTATCTGATGTGCTGATTGAATTCATCATCAATGATGTATGACTTTCATTCTGTGTGTCATTTGCATAGTTCTAGTAGGTGGTGTTGTAGGATTGATTTTGTCCCAAACTTCTTCCTCCAACTCTACCATAGCCTCCTCTGTCTACCTCTTTGAAAATTACTTTGATATCTTTCACCTCGGCCTCTGCTATTGTTGTTTTGATTCTGGTTTGATCCTTGTTGATTATGCCAACAGTCATGAGCCAAATGATTGCTCAATCCACAGATCCAGCAAGCCTTCTTATTGTTATTTTGATTACCTCTTCCTCTTCCAAAACCTCTTGCTCTTCCTCTGCTAGTGCCTTTACCTCTTACATAGTAAACTTGAGAAGTTGACTCCTCTTCATCCTTTGCTTTACCTTTATCTCCTTTCTTCTTGTTCTTCATGTACATTGCAGAACTTTGTCCTGTCTCTCCATCTCCCTTCAAGTCTTGCTCATATGTGAGCATCAAACGAAGTAGTTGATTCAAATCTGGAACATAATGATTCCAAAGAATGTTTTGTTGACAAGACAAAAGGTTTCCACCTTTCATCTCCTCTCAAACCTGCAAGCAATTGAGCAATCAATCTGTGATCTTCAACACCTTCATCTATGGATCCTATACTCTCTGCTAGATCCTTCATCTTAGTAACATAATCACTAATACTTTGACCCGGCTTCTTCTTGAATGTTGTAAACTATGAACATAGACTTGCTTTCCTTGCTTTGTTGGTACTTTGGAACTGATACTCCAATGCATTCCAAATATCTTCAGCTGGTTCTAATCCTCTGATGTGTGGTAGCAAATGATCTGAGATTGTATTGTAGATGTAAGCTTTTGCACTTGCATCCTTCTTCTGCCAATGCTTTAAAGCATCAAGTTCTTCTTTCTTTGGTCGGCTGTCATCTTCAAATACAGGCTTCTCTTCTACACCTGTTATATATACCATGAGATCCTTACTCATAAGTAAGGCTTCCATTCTCATTACCCATGCAGGGTAATTATCTTTGTCCAGTTTGTCAATGGAGATATGATCTGCCAAAGTCCTTTCCTTTTGTTGCAACCTATGAGCTTAAAGGATAAAGGATAATACCTTTTGAAGTTCTTTGTGTATGACGATACTTTTGAAGTAACCTTTTGATGCCTTGTGTCTTTGAATACTTCAGCTTTCAACTTTTAATCAAAAAAATTTAAAAAACTTCTCGTACCTTTGCTGCCTTCTGTTCTTTGGGACCTTTCTCCTCTGATACCACTTGTTGATGTGTGAAACATCACAAGAAATCAATTAATGTGACACTAGACAACCTCTATGGTTATCATTAACTCAGTGTCAGTCCAGACTTTGAAAAAAGATTGCTTAAACTGAAAACTTTGCTTCTACAAAAATTTCTAGTCACTAAAATGACATACCTTCACTCTTTTGTTTATTTCTCTTAGCAAAGATATTATTTATCCAATATATTTTGGCAGATGAAACTAGAAGAGTAGAGCTTTCCAACAAGCTATTATTTGCAAGAAACAAATCTCTAGAACTCAAGTTATGGCATTCACAAGATCACCCTATATGAGTTGTCAAAATTGGAAATTTTGCCTCTTTTAGTAAAAATGAATATCTAAAAATGAAAATTCGATGCCTAGCATCGACTTGCAAACCAAAAGTTGATGCCAGGCGTCGACTTCGTACTTTTTGAGCCATTTCTTAGTTCTTGAAATAGGTGTGTTTAACACAGATATGATCAAGGCCACTATTATGTGGGAAGTCGATGCAAGGCATCGACTTTATGTTGAAACTCGATGTCAGGCATCGAGTTGCTCCACAAAGCTCATGTTTTAAGAAGATTCAACAACAAGTAAAACTCAAAAAATGAAAACAATGACTTATCATCAAAAACTCGATGTTAGGCATCGAGTTGCTTGGAAAACTTGAACTTTTGAGCTCATCACACAATAGACAAGCATGGAGATGATGGAGAGAGTTGTTAGATATGCTCAATACTCCACCCTCATGTGACCACAAATGATCCATGGTGCTCTAAGTTGTAAGGCCCCCATTATGAGGAGAAGCCATTATGAGAGCCCGGACATTTGTGGAACCCTAACTTCCAAGTTAGATGAGGTCTATGTGTGACCGTTGATGGTTATAGATGATCTTTGTGAGCCTAGCCATTAGGTTAGGTAGGGCATAAACTTCCAGGCCATTGGGTTACCAATTAAGGTGAAAATAAAGGCCCTGTGGCATCGCGCGGTTTCCCCATAGAACCTTAATGGGGGGAGTATGTTTACCGACTATTTTGTATCTCCTGACTATGTTTATCTATACCAAACCGCCTTGTAAAAGCTATATAAGCACGGCCCAGGTTGAGCTTTACATAGCATTGCCCACTAGTAAGCCCTTCATCTAGAGTCTTTCTAGATCGCCATCTAAGCTCCATAGTGGGAGCGCACAGGTTGAGAGCGCCATCATTGTAACTGCATTACGCTCGGCAATCTGAGAATTTGAGTTCTGTATCTCTCAGTCTACGTCTATCTTTGTCTGCGTTTTTCTCTCAAGTCTTTCTACAGGTCTATTCCACTGTGCTGTTATTTTCTTACATGGTATCAGAGCTCAGGAGGCTCTGAGTGGTGCAAAAGTAGAAACGCAGAGGTTGCATAGGTCTGAAGAACAAAAGAGAGAAGATGTCAAGCGGTGCGTCATCATCTACGACTGGGGGCCAAGGTGGTTCGTCAACAGGAGTAGGTAGCGCACAAGCAGGAGTAGCAATGATGCCGATCATCCCAACATTGCGGATACGGCCACCAGCCTTCACAAAAGGTAAACTTGATGATACGAACTACACCCTGTGGAAGTTCAAAATCACTTCTATTCTTAATTTGTATGAGCTTTTGGAGACTGTTCTTGGGACTGATCATGAGCCCCAAGAAAGACCTGATCCAAATAATCCTGGTCGAATGATTCCTCTTGATGCTTATCTTCTACGTGCTTGGAAACATAATGCACTTTGTGCTCTTGTTACAAGTACTTCTGATAGTGTTCTGACTCTCATTCAGCATACTACGAAGGCATGTGAAGCATGGAACATATTGAGAAATCAATATGAAACTCGTAATCACACACGGATTCAGAACTTGGAGAATCAGCTTGCAGCTGAACAATTTGCTGATGGGGAGACTGCAGAAGTGTTTATCACTTGCATAAATAATCTACGAGATCAAATGGCGGGAGCAGGTGTTCAAAAGTCAAGTGAGGAGCTAGCTCGACATTGTCTTCGAATCTGTCCACCTAAGTTTGATGGTTTGGTAATTGCTCTTAGCACTCAAATCAGACCTCAACCACTAACTTTTGAAGAATTCAGTGCCTTACTCATGGAGGAGGATCTGCGGCTCAAGGCAAGGAGTGGTGGTAGCAAAGGAGATGCTGCATTCACAACAATTGCCAAAGGAGGCAAAACAGACTCTTCAAAAGATGGAGACAAAAAGAAGAACGACAAAAAGAAGTTCAAGGGAGAGTGTTTCCACTGCAAGAACAAGGGACACAGAATCCAAGAATGTCGCATCAAGAAGGCAGAAGAGAAGAGTGGCCCTTCAAAAGGTGGCAAGGGCAAGGAGTCTGCCAACACAACAGAAACAGAGCTTGAGTTATTTGTTACGATAGAGGAGGTGTGTTCCTCGGCTGAAGATTCAGGAACAGATGACTCATGGGTGTTGGACAGTGGTGCATCTCGTCACATGACGAGTAGAAAAGACCTTTACAGTTCCTTACAGCCTCTAAAGGAACCCATCATAGTAAAGGTAGGGAACAATGCAAGATGTCCTGCAGAGGGTGAAGGTACGGTTTCTTTCATTAACTCTAATGGTGATATCAAAAAGCTTTCAAATGTGTTGTATGTTCCACAAATAAAACGAAATCTACTTTCAGTAGCTTCTATAATTGATCAAGGTCATCAAGTATCTTTCAGTAAGATGGGAGCTAAGATTATGGACGGTAACAACAACATTGTTGGGACTGGCATAAGGAGGAACAACCTGTATGAGTTGTGTGCTCTTACAGCCACTACAAACGTGGGCACAAGTAAGCTATGGCATGAGAGATTCGGACACATTGGATACCCTATACTGAAGGAGATGCATCGCAGAGGTATGGTTGCACACCTACCATCGATTGCAAAAATGAAGGAACCATGTGAAGCTTGCATGATGGGCAAGCAACAGAGGAAGGCATTTCCACAAGAAAGCAAGAACATGGCAAGCTATCCTCTAGAGTTGGTGCATGCTGACTTGTGCGGAAAAATGCCTACACAGGCCTTGGGCGGATCTTCCTACTTCATGTTACTTGTCGACGACTATAGCAGGAAGATGTGGGTGTACTTCCTTCGCGATAAGGCTCAAGCTTTTGGTAAGTTTAAAGAATGGCTTCAGCTTGTTGAAACTAAAACAGGGAAGAAGATGAAGAAATTCAGGACAGACGGTGGTGGTGAGTTCACATCAATAGAGTTTGAAGATTTCTGCAAGAGTAAGGGAATCAAGCATCAACTCACAGTGGCACATAGTCCTCAACAGAACGATGTTGCAGAACGTCGGAATTGAACCATCATGGAGATGGCAAGGTGCATGTTGAAAGGAAAGGGTTTGTCTAATCAATTTTGGGCAGAGGCTGTCAGCACTGCAGTCTACATCTTGAATCAAAGCTACACCAAGGCACTTGATGGAAAGACTCCACAAGAAGCCTACACTGGTAAAAAGCCTTCTGTTTCCCATTTCAAAGTATTTGGAAGTGAATTTTATGTACATGTTCCAGATAGGGAGAGAAACAAGCTTCAACCAAAAAGCATCAAATGTATCTTCCTGGGGTACAGCGAAGATAAGAAGGCTTATAAGCTTTATGACCCTGAGGCTAAGAAGATCATGGCGAGTCATGATGTGGTGTTCAAGGAGGAGCAGCCACATGCAATGGAGGAGGAAAAGAGAGCTTCCACTTTATCATCAGGCGAAGGGACAATCCACTATGAACCTGGCCGAAGAGCTATCCCTTCTACACAAGAGAAGGAAGCATCATCTTCACATGATGAGTCTGAAAGTCACCAACCTGCCGACACCCAAGTGGAAAAGCCATTGCCACGTTGGATGAGGCAGCTCTATGATTCTGCAAATCCCATCCCACAGTCACTAGAACAAGTTGCAGATGGACCGAGGTGATCACAGAGAATAGAGGAACAGAGACGGGCAAGCACCCATATTATAAACACAGCCTTGATGGCTGATCTCATTCAAGAAGAAGCGAAGGAACCAAGCAATGTGGAAGAGGCACTCCATGATCCGAATTGGAGGGCTGCCATACAAACAGAATACAACAATATCATGAAGAATGGAACTTGGGAGCTAGTGGATCGACCCCCTAAGCGTAAAGTCATTGGCACCAAGTGGGTTTGGAAGCTAAAGTACAAGGCTGATGGTACTCTAGAAAAATATAAAGCAAGACTTGTTGCACAGGGCTACTCACAAGTTGAAGGCATTGACTTTTGTAAATCATTTGCCCCGACTGCAAGAATGACTACTATCCGAGTAGTACTAGCTGTGGCTGCACATAAGCATTGGCCAGTCTATCACATGGATGTTAAATCAGCGTTCCTGAATGGAGACCTCAAGGAGGAGGTATATGTGTCTCAGCCACCAGGGTTTGAGGCTCCCCATTCACAGAACAAGGTATGTAAGCTGAAGAAGGCATTATATGGGCTAAAACAAGCCCCTAGAGCATGGTACCAACGGATAGATAAGTATCTCTTGGATCTAGGGTTCAAAAGATGTGCTTCTGATGCTAACTTGTATGTTCTAAAGAAAGGAGGGAAGACAATTGTGCTTGTACTCTATGTAGATGACCTTGTGATTACAGGAAATGATGATGCTCTTCTTCAACAAACAAAAGATGCCTTGAGTTCAGAATTTGAAATAACAGACTTGGGCTTAATGCATTATTGCTTAGGTCTTGAAGTTTGGCAGGAACCAGGGAAGATTTTCATCTCTCAACAAAAGTATGCAAGGCAGATATTGAAGGCATTTGACATGGAGGATCGCAAGGAAATTTCTACACCTATGGAGGTCAACACAAAATTATCTATTGAAGATACTTCACCTCCAGTGGATATTGGAAGATACAAGAAAATAGTTGGAAGTCTCATCTACTTGTGCAATAGCAAACCAGACATCTCTTATGTTGTTGAAGTAGTAAGCAGGTTCTCTAATAAGCCTTGCCAAACTCATTGGAAGGCAAGCATACGGATACTCAGGTATGTGAAAGGAACCACTGATTATGGTATTCTTTATGAAGAAGGATCATCTCTAGTCGGATACTGTGACTCAGATTGGGAAGGAGATATTGATACTAGAAAATCAGTTTCTGGATATTGCTTTTCTTTAGGATCAGGGATTTTCTCTTGGATCAGTAAGAAGCAACCGACTTTAGCATTATCTTCTACTGAAGCTGAGTACAAAGCTGCATGCGTTGCAGCATGTGAAGCAATATGGTTGAGGAGGATTCTATGGCACATAGGAATACAAGGACAGGAGGCTACAGAGTTGAAGTGTGACAACCAAAGTTGCATGGCCATCGCCAAAAATCCTATTTTCCATGCACGTACCAAGCACATAGAAATCCAGTATCACTATGTGCGTGAGTTGATTGAGGACGGGGTCGTGGAGATAACCTATTGCCCTACTGAGGAAAATGGAGCAGACATCTTCACCAAGGCTCTTGGGAGAGAGCAACTTCTTCGACACTTTCCAAAGCTTGGGATTGGACCAAGGAGGTAGTTCACCATCGGGTGGACATTGAGGGGGGGTGTTAGATATGCTCAATACTCCACCCTCATGTGACCACAAATGATCCATGGTGCTCTAAGTTGTAAGGCCCCCATTATGAGGAGAAGCCACTATGAGAGCCAGGACATTTGTGGAACCCTAACTTCCAAGTTAGATGAGGTCTATGTGTGACGGTTGATGGTTATAGATGATCTTTGTGAGCCTAGCCGTTAGGTTAGGTAGGGCATAAACTTCCAGGCCATTGGGTTACCATTTAAGGTGAAAATAAAGGCCCTGTGGCATCACGCGGTTTCCCCATAGAACCTTAATGGGGGGAGTGCAGAGGGGGGCTTGCCCCCTTCTGCGGGGTCCGAGGGGCCTATCCCCCCGGCCCATAGGGCCGAGACGGTAGGACTTCTGGTCGTGGAGATATTGTCGGATCATATATTTTACCGACTATTTTGTATCTCCCGACTACGTTTATCTATACCAAACCGCCTTGTAAAAGCTATATAAGCACGGCCTAGGTTGAGCTTTACATAGCATTGCGCACTAGTAAGCCCTTCATCTAGAGTCTGTCTAGATCGCCATCTAAGCTCCACAGTGGGAGCGCACGGGTGGACAGCGCCATCATTGTAACTGCATTACGCTCGGCAATCTGAGAATTTGAGTTCTCTATCTCTCAGTCTACGTCTATCTTTGTCTGCGTTTTTCTCTCAACTCTGTCTACAGGTCTATTCCGCTGTGCTGTTATTTTCTTACAAGAGTCTCATATACAGAACTTTACTTAGTTCTTCTCATAGCTATGAAAAACTCAAAAGTTTACAAGTGCTTTCTCACTCAGAGAAGCCCAACTATACTGAGTCATACAAAATGAACTTTTTCTCACTCTAACTATCTCTCTTCCACATCGCGTCAGTTGATACAAACTAACTTACATAGTTTTTTCTCAATCTCGTGAATTTCAAAAACTTCTAGAACTAAAGTGAATGAACTAACTTCACAAATATAATACACTTGTGAATTTGTCCTTTCACATAGGCATGTGGTTTTCTTCTAAATCTTTGACTTTCAAATATTTGCCAATTAGTGATTGTTTCTCCACAAGTATCCTCTTGATAGCCTCCATGTGAGGTTTCCTGGGTTTGTGCATAAATTGACTTAACACACTCATATTATAACATATATCTACCCTTGTCAATGTGGCATAGTTCAAACTACCCACAAGGCTTTGATAACCTGTCACATCTTCTATGATTTCACCTTCATGTGAGCTCAATTTTTGATTAACCTCCATTGGAATACCTGCAATCCTACAATCTTGCATCTTGAATTTTGCCAACATTTCTTTAATGTACTTTCTTTGAGTGAGAAACAAACCATGATCTTTGTAGACAACTTCCAATCCTAGGAAGTAGGTAAATGAACCTAAATCACTTATCTTGAATTCTTCTCTCATCTGTTCTTTGATTCTCTTCATGCCATCTGTATCATATCTTGTATGTATAATATCATCTACATACACACACAAATAGATGACTTCAGAATTACTCCTTTTTATGAATAGTGATGGATATTCCTTGCTAGGTTGAAATCCTTTGTCTTGCAAGAATGAGACAAGCCTGTGATTCCAAGCCCTTGGGGCTTGTTTGAGTCCATATAAAGCTTTATTAAGTTTACACACATAATAAGGATATATGTGATTCTCAAAACTAGGCAGTTATGCCATATATACCTCTTCTGTTATCCATCCATTAAGAAATGCATTTTTTACATCCAATTGAAGTATCTTCCAATTCTTGGAAGAGGCAACACTAAGCAAAACCCTAATAGTAGGCATCTTTGCCATAGGAGAGAAGGTCTCCTCATAATCAATTCCCTGAGTTTGTGCAAAGCCTTTTGCCAGACGCCTTGCCTTATACCTGTTAATGGAGCCATCTGAGTTCTTCTTCAATTCGTAAATCCATCTTAAGCCTATCACTTTCATTGATGGAGACTTTGGAACCAACTCTCAAGTGTTGTTCTGCTCAAGAGCTTCAATTTCTTCTTCCATTGCATGCCTCCATTCTGATTTCTTCTTTGCTTCCTCAAATGTTGAGGGTTCCTCTTGATTTATGTCATGCGCTAGATAGATTGAATTTTTAGCCACTAGAGAAGTATCAAACCCATACCTTTCTGGTTTTCTTTTCTCCCTCATGGACCTTCTTAGGCCATGATGTGATGATTCTGCCTCTTGTCCAAGTTCATGCATTTTTTCTTTACCTTTAGACTTCCACATTTTGAGTTTTTCATACTGAGTTGCTTCATCATCTTTTGAGGTATCCTGCTTTTCAACTTTAGAAGAATTATCCTTAACAAGTTTTGGAAAATCTTCTTCAAGATCATAAGGTAGGTTGACATTTCTACATGAATCTTCATACCAAGAACTATTCTCATCAAATATTACATCTCTACTCACCAAGAATCATTTGGATGTTGGGTTGTATAACCTGTAGCCCTTTTGATTGTTGTCATATCCAATGAATACACACCTTTCTGCTTTGGGATCCATCTTGCCTCTAACCTGTAAAGGAACATGAGCATAAGCAACACATCCAAAAATCTTACAATGATCCAAGCTTGGTCTTCTTCCATTCCAAGCCTCATATGGTGTCATGCCATGAAGTGATTTTGAAGGTAACCTGTTAATCAAATAAGTGGTTGTGGATACAGCCTCAGCCCATAAGTAATTAGGTAAGTGCTTCTCATTTAGCATAGACCTTGCAGCTTCAACGATTGTCCTATTCCTTCTTTTTGCCACTCCAATTTTCTCATGAGTGTACCTTGTAGTGATCTCTCTTTTGATTCCTCTTTCGTGAAGGAAGGATTCAAATTCATGACAGAAGTACTCTCCCCCTCCATCGGACCTTAGCCTTTTTAATGTCTTACCTATTTGATTCTCCACAAGAGCCAAATATCTTTTGAAGCATGAAAAAACTTCATCTTTGTGTTTCATAAAGTATAGTATAGTCCATCTACTACAATTATCAATGAAGGAGACATAATATGTTGATCTAGATATTGAAGCATCCTTGCTAGGTCCCCATACATTTGTATGAACCAAATCCAAGAGATCTCCATGCATATATCCTTTCTTCATGGATGGTAACCTGTGAGACTTTCCAAATTGATATGCACTACACTTATAAATCATGTGTTGTTTTGACAAGTTAGGGAGTCCAAGTGCACTTTGGTCCCTGCAAATTTGCATTAATGATATTTTACAAATATGTGCTAACCTTTTGTGCCATACTTCCAATTCTGTGAGTGTCTGACTACCATAGTTGAAGAGAGCAATGTTTCTAGTGTCTTGTAATTCAAATGTGAACAATATACCTGTCTTTTCACCCTTTGCAATTCTCCTGAATCCTTGACTTGGATCTTCAACAAATGCTCCTCCTCTTGTGAACCTGACTTGCAACCCTTTCTCTACTATCTGCCCAACACTTATAAAATTCTTTGTAATGGTAGGGACATAGAGTACCTTACTAAGTAGGTTGATGTTTCCATCAAGTGCCTTGATATTTCCTATTTTCTTCACAAGGTGCCTTGTATCATCTCTTGTTTGTACCTCATGCTTGTTCCTTGGATCTTCTAAATCTAATAGGAGGAACACATTTCCTGCCACATGATTGGAACAACCTGAATCTATGTAGAAAACATGCTCATCAGATTTACCTTGTGGCATGGCCATATTCATGATTAGCAATGAGTCATCTTGATTTGAGTCTTCTATGTAGTTATTGAAGTCTCTTCTTCACCTATTGCCTCCTTGATAGTTTGAATGGTTGTAATTGTTATGGTTGCCATGGTAATTGTTGAAACTTCCTCTTGAGTAGCCATAACTTCCTCTATTGTAGCCTCTGCCTCTTTGATTCTTGGAATTCCTAAAGCCATTTTCAGTTGTATGATTAGTTAATCCAAAAATAGAGCATGAATTAGAGTCTTGGGATCTTCCTTTGCCTTGCCTTCCTCCTTTGCCTCTACCTCTACCATGTCTTCCTCTACCTGCATAGTTAGCTTGATATGTACCTGCTTCATCATCCACTTTCTTTCCTTTCCCTTTGTTGTCTTTGGGTTTGCTTTTATCAGTATACAAAGCAGAAGATTGATTACCTTTGGAGCTTTCTCCATTCTTGATAAGCTTGGCCTCTTGAGTAAGTAGTTGTCCTATGAGTGTATTGAAATCTAGTACATGCATATCCATGTATAGATCCATAGTTGTGGTGAATGCTTCCCACTTGTCATCTTCCTTCAAGCCATTGATAACCTGCCTTACAATTTGTTCTTCATCTATTACCTCTCCCATGGTTCCCAACTGATTTGCTATGTCCTTGAGCTTTGTGACAAAATCAGTCACATTTTTTTTGGGAGCTTTCTTGAGGGTTATGAAGTCTAGCCATAGTTGATGCTTCTTAGCCTTTGCACTTGAAGAGAAGAAGGCTTCAAGTGCATTCCACACTTCTTGAGATGTTTGACAACTTCTAATGTGAGGCAACAAAAAAAATCTGAGATAGAGTTAAAGAGATAAGACCTTGAAAGTGCATCCTTGGAGCACCATGTGCTCAATCTTTTTTGCTCTTCTTGTGTTGGTTGACCTTTGTTCTTGAAACTTGGAATAACTTCATCTCCAACTATATAACCATATAAATTCCTTCCTTGAAGATAAGCCTTAATCCTTAATGACCATGCTGAGTAGTTACCTCTGTCCAATTTGTCAATTGATGAAGGAAAACCATCTGCTATGTTGTCCAACCTTACTCTGATACCACTGTGAAGAGATGGATTTGAACTTGGAGAAGATGAAGTGGTGCTGCAAAAACTTTGCACTACACCACCCAAATAAACTCCAACGATATGTAGTGGGCCCTTTGAGCTTGCCAAAGGATGTATTAGACATCCTATGTACCTTGGAAGATCACTCTCAAAAGGATGAATCAAAACAGATAAGTTGGAGTAGATTCAAGAACAAAAAACTTGCTATTTATGTTCATACACCTGCTCAGTGTTTTGAACAATTCCCTGGCCACAGCAGTAGTTAACTTAATTCCTTTTGGGGAACTCTTATTAACTTAGTAAGCGAACAATCAAGAGTTATTTCATCAAAAATGATGGACCACATGAAGAGAAAAGTATTTAACAAGTTTTGGCATCACCCCGATTTTCACAGGTTGTAGCAGTACTCAGACCCATGAGCAAAAAAAGGTTTATATCTCGAGATTCCAAGATGCAATGATTATGAAATTTTGTAGGCATATACTAGACAGTATGCTGATTCTATCTGGCTTTGAATCGTGGAAAATGATGAATTACACACTAAGAAGTAGCTTTGAGAAAAACATTGATCTGATGGAGTGCTGACAGAGAAGTGGACTATGAAGAGATATAGGTGACTTCAAATGAACATAGTACACGATTGAAAAACTCAATTGCAATGAAAATTTGTGAGTACATAGTAAGCCTTAAGCAGAAAACTTTACCAACTTAAATCACTAAAAAGGATGCACCAAGCTCAGAGAAATCATCTCTGCAATCTGGTTGAGAAAACTGAGAGATATGGCAATGAACAGTACACTTGCAAAATCATGAAGTTATGGACATAAATGATCATGAAAATGAATGTATATTGATTGTAAAGTACAATGGAATTATTGGTACATATGTGTGCCTTGAAACTACACTCTGAATTGGCATGAAGCCCTCCTCATGGAGGTACTAAAACCATGACTAGAAGGCCATGTATATATAGTTATGTTTGGAGCCTAATCTTGAATTTGAATCTCTCCTAAAATCACTCTCCAATCTTTTAGTGATTGATTCTCCTACTCACTCAATCACAAATTCGTGGTTTTTCTCCTTCCTACTCATCATGTGGACTCAACCACTTAGATTCCTTTACTTTCACATCAAGTAAGTACTCAAAAATTACAAGTGGGAGTTCACAAGTGAACTTTACCAAGAGTTGACATTTCCTTTAAATTTCTAAGCCTTTTGATGACTCAAGCCATCACTTGGACTTGCCATGGACGTGTTTCAACATCATTGACAATCTCAATAGGTAGTCCAAACCTAGTAAAGATGTTTTCAAGTAAGAATGTTATAGTAGTTTGAGCAACACTTTTCCTTGTGGCCTTGGCTTCTAGCCATTAACTTAACTAATAAATAGCCACTATGATATGCTCAACATGAGATCCTCTTGCTAGGGAACTAATTGGTCCAATAAAATCTATTCCCCATCTTGAGAAAGCTCTTGCACATACCATCAATCTTAAGGGCATGCCACCTTTGTTGATTGAGCATTTTGTTCATTTGCACACATCACAAATTCTTACATAGATGTTTTTCATCCCTGTGGATCATTGGCCACCATAATCGTGCAAAGAGAATCATCTTTACAATCTTATCATCTCAGAAATGACCTCCAGCTGCTCTTGCATGAGCCATTTCCAATATAGGAAGGTACTCTCCTTCATGTACACACATTTGTAATTGGTTATGTTTTCCCCCCTTGAAAAGTTGTTTTCCAGTTATAACATAGCCTTTACTATGCTCTTCTAGAGCTCTTTTTCTAGCTTGGCTAACTCCTTCTCATTACATTCATGATTTTAAGAACTCTACCACTGATCTGCTCCATTCAAGTGCTATTGCCAAATATCTTATGGATGAATGTTCTTCTGGCCAAGAGATTCAGCATAAGTTGCGGTTAGACACATAATCATGTACCTCTTTTTGCATGTATTGTCAATAAACTCCTAACCATCTTAGTTCTTGAGTTGTTCCATTTACTCCTTTATGAAATTTCCATTGATTCGCATCAATGTGTCAAATCAAGTTTGTCCTTTCTTTGTCCTCTACACATCTCAAAAGAAATCCATTGGAATCTTTGAAATACAAGCTACCCGTTGCTATGTGAAGGTTTCTTATTTTTCAAAGTTCTTCGCCTCTCGTAGAGTTGATTCTATGACGTGTTCCATGTGTAAGCATAGGCACAGACGTTTCAGCTCATGATGGACATACTTCTAAGTGAACAAGTAAGTATCTAGAAGTTTGTCAACTACTCCTACTTGTGGTTCTCCATGCATCATTCTTGAAAAATGATTATCTCAAACATGAGTATTTCCTTTCTTGACTACTACCTAAGAGTGAAATTCTATCAATAACAAGAACTATCTGACTAGCCTTCATGTGTTGCAAGGTTTTTTGATCAAGTAAAACAAACTTCTAATCCAATATATGGGAAGCATGCAATTCTACGTTTTGTTTTTAATTCTTGAAAAGCAAGTTCATTTTTTTGCTTTATCACATGCTTTTTGAGGTGCAGCTTTTCATAGTTATTTTCGTGGCTCAGCCTTGAGGCCTATATAAAGAAGCCTTAGGGGTCACTTATGGCATCACTTGGGCACCAATCTCAAGGATCAATTGGTCCTAGAGGTGACTAACTTCTCTAGGAGGTGTGCTCTACCTTTGGTGCAGCTGTGGAGGAGATTTTGGAAGCCAACCATCAGCATCTTACTGTTTTACTGTGAGTAACAAGTCTATATCGATTCCTTACTTGTTAGGTCACTAGTTTATGATTTAGGATTTGTGAAACCCTGATTTCAGAATTAGGGTTTGCTGTAAAACAGTTCTAAAGTGTTCATATTCTCTACATCTTTACATACACACACTCTTCATACCTCCTAGGCACTTTGCACACAAATTCTTGTATCTAGTTCCCTATTCCTGCCTAGAATCAAAGTTTGTAATCAACTACACACATTGTAATTTGACATTTATATATAAGATAGTGTAGGTAAGCATTTTAGCTTATCGTACACTTTGAACCACCCCACTTCCAACATTAGCCACACTTCAAGGTGACATATAAAAATTATAACAGTGGATATAGAGTGAAACTCTACCAAGAACCCCTCGTTATAGACATCCTAAGATGATTACAAGTGACCACCGATAGGAAACAAGAAGAACGATGCATTAGAGCCCATGCTCATCAAGAACCCTTATAAGTATACGCAAAACATGGTTGTTTTTGAGGCATGTAGATCCGAACATGCACTCTAATGTACATAGAGAAATTCCCATGGAATCAATTCATTCAGCCATAAGTAGTTATGATGAAATTCCTCATTGATATGGGGTATAGCAAATGCAGTAAGGTTGTCTGTCATACAAACATTGAAGGCCAAAATTAAACCAGTCAAAACCTGCTTGATAGGCTTAGGAGGTACCCAAACCACATGTGTTGGAGAAGATACACTTCCCATGCATCTGCGGAAGGCCAAGTTTCTAATGAGATTAGTCTACGAGGATGATGATCTGATAGAACATCTCATACTTGGATAAAATTTGGTCTTTGACAATTTTGCAGCTGTAAACCTAGCCAATGGCATAATGATCCTAGAATGGGAAGCAAGAAATATACCTGTACCTCTTTTCACTTCTTCCTCACTCCATGGCTTAATATCAAAACAAGCTCCATAGATTCTTGGTCCTTCCTCTGATGCAAAACCTACACCAAAACAGCCACTTGTCCATCAAAATAAAACCAGACAAAAATCTAGACAAGTACACTCACAAACAAAGAACCTGGGATGACAGGACTCTCATGTGATTAAACAATGTTGGTTACCCAAGTCTCTTCTGATTGCAAAAGCATCTCAAAAACAAATGTGGGTGCCTAAGAACCTAGTAACTTCATCTGATGATTCTTCTCAGAATAACAAGAAGAAACAAGACTCGCATAAAAAACCACTTAAAGTGGTCAGACCACAACCTATTAAGCCATGGCATGTAGTACAATAGATTAGGATCCCTAAGACTCTTCGAGCTCATCAAGGTTCATCCAATCAAGTATGGATTCTCAAATCCTTCCTTACAACTCACTCTACACTAGTCAATAAGAAGTCATTGAACCCAAGGTCACAAAAACAGGCAAGCTCGCATCAAACAAAATGCAACCACCACAACAAAAACCTAGGACCATACAAAAGTGGGTCCCCAAAAAGCCACAGCCTCGAAAGAGAAAAAAAACCACTCAAACCATGTGGGTTCCAAAGGGATGTCCCATTCTTCCAAACCCCACAGTCATTTTGTTGAATATGACTGCACAAAAGAAATCAATCACCACCACAAAGAGAGCACAACACTTAAAAGCATTGCTTTTTAGATCTTCATGATGCATGTGCACCTCATGCTCTTGTAATTAATGCATTTGTTTTGAATGAGCACATATACACTTGTATATATGTACATATATGTTCTTTTCTTTTCCATCTTCAAAATTAACACTGACCATCCAGCACCAAGCAGTCAAGCATACAAAGCTGATTTATCAAACAAACATCACCTCTTCATGCAATAACTATGTGCTCCATGCAGATTGCGCTTCAAGTATGCATCAAATATAGGGCCACATGACACAGCCTTGCACAGACACAATTATTCAAATCCTATGCACAAGAGTGACACTCTGTATGTAAGGGAACTTCGAATGTGCTTCGACTCACATTTTCTTTCAAGTGATCAGCACTCATATACTCACATAAGTTAAAATAAAAGTGGCATTATGCTCTTCTTTTGGACAATTGTCCTCAATGTAGTTGATGACTATCTTCTTCTGAAGATACATATTGATTCTAGGCAAGCATCAAGCCAACCCGTTGGCCACAATCTCAATTAACTAAACATTTAAATAATTTAAGCGCAACTTGGCTACAAGGATGCTAGCCGAACTTATCTCACTTCAAAATATTTTACTGGGTTCACAGATCAAATGAGTAGCAGTGTGGACTTGTTAGCCACCTTTCCTTTTTTAACCATGTTACTACAAGGTCTTCAAAGCAGTACATTATTGAAGCTTTGCAGAGATTCTATTATATTTTTGTGAGACATGCATGCAAAGTCAAAAATCGGTTGTAAAATAGGTCAAAATAGGAAATCAAACAAGAATGAAATTATGAGAAATGTTTTGACTTGCAAGATTCCAATCACGGTGCTATCTTCTTACTACAGATTGCAAGGATTTAATGAACAGGTTTCATTTGCTAACAGTCATTATGCTTTTGAGATTGGTGGATATTGTATCCTCAAGGGATACAAGGACGCACAGCCTTATTTTGAGGGCACACACAAAAGATATTCAAAAATTCAAAAATAGTCTCCAAAAGCTGTAATCTAGTTGTTTAGAAGTTTTCCCAGGTGCCCCCCCTTTTCATGACTTTTCACAGATCTTCTCATTCCACCTCTAGAGCTCATGTCCTGGAACCCACGGGTTCTTTCCAATGATATTGTCTTTTGGTATTCAGAAACCCTACTTCTTGTTCCCTGTGTATTTTCTGGTTGTGCCCAAAAACCTGTTGGCTCTTCCCAATTGTTAATCCTTGGTTGTATTCATGCAGTGACCTTCCAATGGTTTCTCTCTGGGTGTAACCTTACCCCTGAAAAAACCACTGATTTATGGTTGCTTACTTTTCGCTATTTTTTAGCACTTGATTCTCTGAGCAATTGATTTTTTATTCTGGTCACAAGGATTGTGTTTTCTTGCTTGATAGTTTCCATGGTGGTAATTCTGCTTCCACTTGGAATCCTCAAAGGTATTAGACAGGAAACACCTGACTAGTCCAGATTCAAATGCATGTTGCACTTTGGGAAACTCGCAGTCCAAGAGAGCCTCTCTATACATAGCACTTTGGATAATAGATCAACTACATAAGTGGATGCTGTTGTACATTTCGCAATCTAAAATTGCTTCTTTTAGGGCCATAGACAGTTCTAAGCCACAGTTCCCCAAATGCTTCTCAAAACACCGATTATAGATTCTACTCATCATCTTGCCACTGACTTTAAAGCTTATATTCAGCCCACAAAAAGACCTGTCTCCAAACAAACATGCGTAGTGTACACATGAATGTTTTGCTTTCATGATGGGCCATTTTTTGGATCAAGACCTAGAACTTTTGACGCAAACTTACTAGCAGATTACCATGTATGTTAGCCGCAGTTCCCCAAATGCTTCTCAAAACACGAAGTATAGATTCTACTCACCATCTTGCCACTGACTTTGAGCTTGTATTCAGCTCACGAAAAAGACTTGTCCCAAAACAAACATGCGTTGTGTACGCATGAATGTTTTGCTTTCATGATGGGTCATTTTTTGGATCAAGACCTTGAAACTTTTGATGAAAACTTACTAGCAGATTACCATGTATGTTAGGAAAATCGGGAAGTCGAATATGGACATTAACATTATGCATTGCATCACTTCAATGGACATTAACCAATTTCCAGTTAAATGTGGAAAGAAAGATGGAAATTTCTATAAATAAAATTTATGCTCACTACGTTAAATGAAAAGTAAACAATCATGGTTCAAACCTCTTAACCATCAGAAAACACTAAGAATCAGCAAGCGTTTTGGTAAATTGATCTCATAGAAGACAATTGAGCCAAAATCAAACAGCACTTCAGCCCAGTACACAACAGAACCACAGAAACATTAACAGGAGTAACCCAGATTGCGTTCTTTGTTCATGGAAATTGTTTGAATTCACAAGAAGCTACGTGATAGAGAAGCATGTTAAACATTGATGGACATAAGGGTATGGTTCATCACGCTTTTCAATATACAATCAAGTCCTGAAATAACTCGCAGCTGAGAGGAAATACATGGCATTCATCTCACCCTTTTATCAGATGAGATGTAGTAAGATTATGGCTTCTGAGCACGAACTTTTGGCCTCCTCATTATATGCAACGATTAAATTTAGAAGAATTCAACTCGAGAAACAAAATCAGAGTTTTACACACATTTATTTGAAGTGGACATAATTTTTAGAAACTTGCTCGCAAATGGCTACATTGGAGGTGACAAGATGATGGCTTGAACAAGGTTCATAACTTCAGTTGGATGAGCAGAACGCCTCAATCATAGCCAGATTCTTGTGGAATTACCCTTGCATGTATAATCAAATCAAGTGCACACCCTCTATTTATCAGCATCGAGGATATAATCTGCACAGATTCACCTCTTCATACATTGTCTATGCATAGCAACATGCTCAATAGCAATTGTCATAAGAATACAGGTGAGTACGGTTCAGCATGCAAGATTTACTGAGAGAGATTGTGAATGTTAACTGCAGCTATCTAATGTCGGAAATTCGGGTCCACTTCCTCTTCCTTTTTAACAAGAGCAAGGACCCTCTTCTCTGCTTCTCTTCTGTAATAAAATTCAAAACATTGAGATCCATCATGACAGCAATATACAACCGAACAATTGAATATCTCCAGAGAACCAAATTGGCACTGCAAGCATAAGCAATCATGGCACTTTCAACTTATTGTATTATTATTATGAACAGAACTACTGGAGGACATTCACATTAGTATCATAGACAAGAACAATTCAGCAGTCCTCATTAAAGAAATAAGGAAGAAGGGCCCTCTTTTTCTCGCTATGTATTTAGGGGTTGATAAAACTCATGTTGATCATAGTTGATCTATTATTATCACAATTAAATGCCCACATGCAATAGAACTTAAAAATGTGTAGAACTGTGTAACCTTATGAGATAAGAGATATTTTCTGCTGTCAAGATTCCAACAAGCTTGCGATCTTGATTTTGCCATCTCTCTTCACAAGCAACCACAGGAAGCAGTTGTAAATGGTGACCTTCAAGGATACATTGAGCAATCCTGAGGCTCATATCTGGATAGCAGACAACGATTTTGCTATTATCATGATGGCCGAAATTGATGGTACAAATGGCTGCAACAAGGGTAGAATTCACCTAGAAAAGTTTGTGTACATCAAAAGAACCCTTGTTACACACATGTATCATGCAAAGATAACTGCTTATGAATAAGCAAAAGAATATAATAATTCAGGTGAGAAACAAAATATTTTTCTTCAAAAAATGGTGGCCTGGCTTACATCAAGCATCAATGTTTCACCCTCAGAAGTAAACGTTCTTGTCCTTAATGCTTCCATCAAATCTGAAACTGAAAAAATGCCTTCCAGCAGGTCATCTTCATCTACAACCATAACATATGACTGTCCAGCATCAAGCATTGTCTTAATTGCATCTTTCACTGTCACTGTTGCTTGGACTCTTGTATAACTCTTCAACATAGCTTGCCTAACCTATGGATCAAGCGACTTGAGTTAGATAATTGGTGGAGAGACCATAGAATAACACTTTGCAGTATTCAAAGGACTCTGTATGATCAAATATTGTATGAAAGAATCAACACCGCAGAGACATGAGAGGCTACCACAACATGCTAGTACTGTGTCTATATTGTAATTGAGAAGATATCATTATAACCATCATAACAGCAAAGCGTGTCAAAACAGCAAACCTTTAACTCATCGAGAAGTTGTTCTTCTGTAGCCATTATGCGCAAAATTGGCACATCGATTGCATGTGACTCTACTTCTATTTCATTGTTTTTCAGGGTATGGACACACTGCTCATTCTCTGAATACAGGTTATCTTCAGCAGACAAATAGCTATTCATGTTTGCAGGCATGCCACGTTGTGCAGGCCTCCTTTGATTCTCAAGAGCTGCCACCCAAATGGCTAATCCAACAGCTCCCTAGAAAAACATTGCATACCACAGACCACTTTTAAACACAAAAATTTGAGCATCAATGAAGGAATTCCTGTATATGAAATGGCCAATACTCACCATCAGGGGAAGCAGTATATGATAATCTTTTGTCAGCTCAAACAGCAACAGTATTGATGTCAAAGGTACAGAGCAAACAGATGCAAGGAAACACGCCATACCAACCTGCCATATGATACTCATACCTTTAGCATATACTTTGTAGTACACAATGAACAAAGCATTTATCTACTGGGATCCAAGGTTGAATGAAATAAATTTTCACACATTCATTAAGCTCTTGGTTGATGCTGTGCATGGGGACTATTTTACTAGCTGCTAAGTTACATGTAAACTTTCAGTCCTGAATCTTTTCCACACATTTTTAAGGAGTTCCAAAATTGAGATACGAAAATTTTCCAAAATTACACATGGCACTCTGAGAAAAGCTCTATAAGAGAACTTGTGAGTAAAGCTCACTCTTAAACTTGATGTGTATGAAAAGTGACAGCATAGGATTTATATAAAAATCAGGGTGATGTGCTTTATCTAAAAAGCTTAGTGAAAATCTTCAATAAAGCATGGTATGGAGCTTTTCTGGTATTAGCAAAAGTTTCATGATAATTTTGGCGCATGCTTTTGAGATGACATGGCTTATGGTGAGGTGGCAAAAGCTTAATGACATAGCAAGTTAATTTAGGGGGTAAGTGTTTACGAATTGAATGTGCCACATAGCTTTTAATTTCGACTTTTTATTTGGTCCATTTCTGAAATTAAGGTTTTGAATATGTACATCATTTCGCAATGACCGAAATGTCAAGTTTGATCATTTTTATGACCTAAACCTACATTTGCCTATGATACAACTAAATTGTTCATAAATATACAATGAATGAGAGAAACTGACTTAGATATGTACATAGAATTTGTCATGTCCATTTCTTAACAATTTCCACTTTCCAATTTCAGTCTTAAGAATAAGAGTTCTTATGCCTTTGGCTAGAAGAGTCTGGTCATTTGCACAAAAAACCAGCAAATTTCGCCAGATGAGATGGACTAAAACAAGATAAGGTTTAAGGTGATGTGCATGGAAGCACCACTGTCAAACAACCAAATCACAGATCTTAGCTTGAAAGACATTACCCAACGTGTTTTACTAGAGCCCAATTTGGTTCGATACCAATGGGAGAGGAAGTCCAAGAGGGCTTCTTTCCTTAGTATCTTATAGGTGGAGGCAAGGCCTAAATCCATTTTGACTCAGGAGTTAGTTAAGTCGTCGAAGCATTGGATTTGGGATTTTAGCAAAGGAAATTACAGAGGATAGCAATTAAAGAATAACAGGGGAAATGTAACGTCCCCAAAACAAAAGGACACCTAGATGGGTGCCTATAGCTAAGTGTCCGGCCAAGTGTGAACAGGCCACTCAATGTGAATTGGGCCATCTCTTCATTTGAGACTGTAAATAGAACCCATGGACTCATTCGTGAGACTTCCTCATATGAGGCACCTGGACTCTCTACCCTTTGGTAGAGCCTGGTCACCTGTAGTGGAGGGCTCGTGATCCTAATTGTACAAATTTGAGATTAGATTTCATCAATCATTGTACATATTCATGAACATTCTGATTATTTTGTAATTTAAAACAAAAATTAGTTTTAGGTCATAAAATTGGTCAAAAATAGATATTTTAGTCATTGAAAAATGAGTCATATATTCATATAGTACCCCAAAAGGTAATAAATTTGCCCTCAAAAGTGTAACCCTAATTTTTGGTCAAAATATCAACGGACCATAGAAATTATTCTGATTTGGCCCACTCTTTATAAAAAGTTCCCAAAACTTCCACATGTCACTTTATAGTTCTTGCATCCCTACTTTAAATCCAACACCCTATTTTTAACTTCCCATGTCATCAGCCACACAATTCCTAAAAGCTACCCACACCATGTGTTTTATCAGCTTTTGCCTACGCTTTTTAAGAAAGCAAAATCATCTAAGATTTCTATATAAGAGCTATCTTTACACCTCATGATTATAAATGCCTAGTGGGTGCTACTCTCAAAAGCTCCCTCATGAATAAGTGAAGTGTTCTCATGCATACTTGAAGGAATTCTATATCAAGCTTGGATGAGTTTGAGTAAGAGTGTGCTTTTAGTCTTGGAGATCTTGAAGGACTTGGAGTCGCGTATGCTCATACACTTGGAAGCTCTCATACTCTCTTGTGAGAGGTTGCTTTTGGAGTAGAGCCTACGCCTCTTCATGCCTCACCTTATCCTTCGCTTGCCCTCTTTCGTGCTTAAAAGTGTTGTTTCTTTACTCATATTTCGAGCATATCATTATGCTGTACATCTTGATCATTAATTGGAGCATAGTATTTTTTTTAACATACTTTGCATATTGTGTGTACTTGTTCTCTAGTTTATGTGTGCATAGAGTATGGTTAAAAAATTACGATCCTCCAATTAATGATAAAGATGTAGAAGATGATGATATGCTCGAAATACAACATTATACTCACAACTCAGGACATCTATACTATATCTCCAATTTCTCTCGAGCAGATGTACAAAAAGAAGCTAGCTTCCTTCAGGCAGATTTCAAAATGGGCAAATGCATGGATTATATACTACAGTGAACCTCCATACCCTTTTAATTTCATTTGAGGGCATTAAAGCTGAGGATTTGAACAAAGGACAGAAAACATGCATTGATAAGTGGGTCAATATGGGTAAGGGAGGTGGAAAAAGTGAGAGAGAGAAAGAGAGTGTGTGTGTGTGTGAGATGGGTGTGTGTGATGGGTAGGTGTGTGTGTATGTATATGTGTGTGTGTGTGTGTGTGTGTGTGTGTGTGTGTGTGTGTGTGTGTGTGTGTGTGTGTGTGTGTGTCTGCATGAGCATGTGCACGTGTGCATGTGTGAGTGTGAGGGTGGGTGTGTGGTGTGTGTGGGTGGGTGAGTGGATGTGTGTGTGAGTGGATGTGTGTGTGAGTGGATGTGTGTGTGTGTGTGTGTGTGTTGGGGGGGGGGGGGGGGGGGGGGGGGTGTGTGGATGTGTGATGGATGTCACATGTGTGACGGGTGTGATGTGTGAGTGTGAATGTGAGTGTCAACTGTCGAGTGTTGAGTATCAAGTCGAGTGTCGAGTCGAATGTCGAGTGTCGAGTCGAATGTCAAGTAGAGTGTCGAGTGTCGAGCATCGAGTGTGAGTGTAAGTGTGAATGTGAGTGAGTGAGTGTGTGTGTGTGTGTGTGTGTGTGTGTGTGTGTGTGTGTGTGTGTGTGTGTGTGTGTGTGTGTGTGTGTGTGTGTGTGTATGTGTGTGTGTGTGTGTGTGTGTTGTTGTGGGGGTGGGGGG
This sequence comes from Ceratopteris richardii, assembly GCA_020310875.1. Taxonomy (NCBI): domain Eukaryota; kingdom Viridiplantae; phylum Streptophyta; class Polypodiopsida; order Polypodiales; family Pteridaceae; genus Ceratopteris; species Ceratopteris richardii. Next base: position 93,412,721 of record CM035429.1, read on the forward strand.
GGGGGGGGGGGGTGATGTGATAGTTTTTTTCTTTTTTTCTTTTTTCTTCTCTTTACTTTTTCCCTTTTTTTTTTTTTGGGGGGTGTGTGTGTGTGTGTGTGTGTGTGTGTGTGTGTGTGTGTGTGTGTGTGTGTGTGTGTGTGTGTGTGCGTGCGCGCGCGTGCGCGTGCGTGCGTGTGCGTGCGTGCACCAACGTGTGAGAGATTAGAAGGGTCCTGTGAGATGGAAGGGTAAATTTTAAATTAGTAATTGATATCCAGGAACGTCTTTGAGAGGCATTTTAGTGCTCAGTGCATTTGGGAGACATTGACAGAATAAAGCTGCCAGCAATAAAAGTTGATCTACCAGAGCATAAGCTTGAGGATGTGCAACGGCAGCATGCCCAGGGATAGCAGCATTAATAGCTCTACCTGCCAAATCGCCAAAAACAGCTCCAACGGCTGAACCCATCATCAAGCTTGGAGCGTAAAGCCCACCTACTAACCCAGAACCTTTGCATAAAGCTGTGGCAACCACCTTCGCAAGAACAAGTTGAGTCAACAGCCATTTTCCAGGAGCTGACACTGTTTTGCCAGACTGCAATATTTCCTCCACATTTGTAAAACCCCAATAGAGAACTCCTGGGTATCTTAATGCAATAATTCCAACTCCTAAACCACCAAGTGCAGGAGTTACTGTCATTGGAATACCAAGTCGGTCTTTCAGGAATGTGAAAATACGATTAAACCATTCTACCAGTCTTGTGAAGATAATACCAACACCACCACAAACCATTCCTAACACCAGATATAGAGGAAGTTCTGCATAGAGAAAGGAACTTGCTGAATCTCTCTTTTATGAACATTAACAAATCAGCTACTTGCCATAAACTCATACCAGCAGCTGATTTCAGCTCATAGGCAGGAACTGTGAATGCTGGCCGTTCTCCCAATATACTATTCGACACTGTTGCTGCGAGTACAGATGCAAGAATAATCATTGCAATTGTGAGAGGAGGTGAGTTTTCTGCATGTGAAGGCCTAAGGACAGTCTCAATTGCAAAGAAACATCCGGACACTGCCGCATTAAACCCTGGAACAAAATGGGGTATATAGCCAAGATATTAAAATCAGAAATTTAAAAATAAAAAGAAGATTAAGCAGACACAAGGAACCATAAGTTCTAAATCACTTGATGGGACACCCTGTGTGGAGACTGAACTGAAAAACTCATTACTTGCTACGCAGCATAATGGGATGGTGCTAGAACAAAACATCGAGACATGATGTGAAGTGTATCTCTGTAAGAGGTCGAGATGAATGCTTTTGCCTCAAAACCACAGGTCAAATGAAAGGGAATTCAAGGCATGCAGATCACCTGAAGAAATTCCAGCTGCTGCACCAGCTGCAACGAGGGCAATTTTTCTTTGTCTGTCGCTGTTAGTCACCTCTGCATAACCAAATGCAAGCGACTTTCCAATATCCACACTAGGACCCTCAGGCCCTAATGAACAGCCAGTTCCCAATGTCACAGCAGCCTGAACAGCCTTAATGACTGGGCAAATGCCTGCAAGCACATCAAATTTTTGTCTCTCACCAGACCTAGATGCCTCTATTTGATCAATGATGGCTAGTACTGCATGCATTACTCCGACTATGACCCCTCCTGTTACAGGAATAAGTGTGATCCGATGCCAAGTATCAGCAAGTCTCTGAAGTCTAAGCCAAGCTGCTCCTTCGTGAGGAGTTCCAGCCCAGGCCCAATCATGAATAATTTTTTCCTGGATTCCAATAGACATAAAAGTTGATTTAGTAATGTAAATATTTCAGAATAAGATATGTATGCATGGCACAACATAAAACTGCCATAGAAACTTCTTATTGAAGCTACTCCGAACCAATGTTCAGTGAGTATAAATGAAACAAATGTGTACGTTAATTTTTTATACAGACGCCAAAATGAAAGTCCATCACAAAGAAAAGTATGGATAGGCCATCTCGTTGAGGGTGGTCAAAAATGTTCAAATTGCATTTTAATTGATTGAAGCTGGTGGGCTTTTATACAGTGACTGCAACAGTGCATAAATTTGGGACAAACGTCCAATAAAGCTTACAAGTAAATAAACAGCATAATCAATTAATGATTTCCATAAATTCCTATGCGTCTTCACTCAATTAGCCTCACAACTCACATATCAAAGGATAAACGTCTGATTAACAAATCAACCGTGCCAGGTTCCAACAAGTTGTTTTTGACATATTCCTAACCACATGAAAATCATGTCCGTTGATTAAGTTACTTGGCATATCCATAACCCATTACCTGAAGACGTATTAGACTCTTGCAACTACTTTATATCCGCTCACTTTCTCTAGAAAAGGAGCTCAGGAGTTCTGCAGAGCTATGCTCAGGTGTTTGTTATGTTGAGGCATAAAGGGGCTGTGGAAGGACAGATAAGGTCCTACACAGCTAAAACTCAGGAGGAGATAGAGAACACTTAATGTTCGAAGCCCAAAAAGAAAGCTAATGACTAAGGCATGGTGCTATTTAATGAAAATGTGGACATTGAACACTTGAATCAATGACTTATAATTTTGATTCGCTTAAAAATAACCAAGTGATGCAAGGACCTAAAGTACAAGTATAATGTCTATTGTTTTGATAATTAAAAGCCCAAAAAACTCAGAAAAAAATAATGTCTCTAGAAAGCTCTCTAAGAGAGCTATAGTGTTACTACCACTACTAACTACTACCACTATTAATTACTACCACTACTAACTACTACCACTACTAACTACTACCAACTAACTACTACTAACAGTACTAACTACTGCTAACACTACTAACTACTACTAACACTACTAACTACAACTAACACTACTAACTACTACTAACATTACTAACTACTACTAACAATACCAACTACTGCTAACACTACTAACTACTACTACCAATTGACTACTACTAATGACTACTACTACTAACTACTACTACCAACTACAACTCACTACTACTAACGACTACAACTACTAACTACTACTAACCACGGCTGCACCGGTGCGCGAACCGCATGATGCGGTGCTGTTTTCAGGTTCCATACGTTTGGTGCGAACTGCATGATACAGTGCATTGAGATTTTTTTACCAGAAAATTTTCAAGGCCCAAAAACCTTCGAAATTCCAATGCCTCATATAATCTTTTGCGCACGAGCAGCCAACTCCCGAAAGAGCTCTGAGCATCCCTTCCATTATCCATAGCACCCTCTTGCTCCATAGATGATAGCACCCTCTTGCTCCATAGATGATAGCACCCTTCCAAGAATCCAAGTTCCCCGTTGCTCCCTTGCTCCATACAATGACACACACTTGCTAAGTTGCTCCACATCCCCTTGTGGTCCACACACGTGACACCCTCTTGCTTCAGCCTTCCATACACCTTTTGCTCGTTGTTTTTCTCTTCATTATGCCTAATGGTATCTCCCACCTTTGGGCCCTTCACACTTCAAGCCATGAATTGCCCTTTCTGGCTCAGGAATACATACGTGGGTGTGCAAGTATTGTGCAAAATCATTTTGCACAACTACATGTCTCGTTCGATGTGTGTCAGCACTAGGAGGATCTGGCATTGCAGCTTGTTCAAAAGTCCCCGATGACATAGCCGAAGCTGTGCGACATGAGCACAATCTCAATCAAGAGACCGTGGCTTCTCGTAGGCACGAGTCTTCAACAGCTTCTATTGATATATTGGAAGACTCAGAAGCTAGACCTTGTGTTGAACCTAATGCTAGTTCATCTAGAAATCGTACATGTTCATAACGAGAAGAGAGTGAAAGCTCATCCCATCTTGAGTCATCTAAGCCACCAAGCCAAACACCTAGACAAGGGGGCCTCCATTCCTCTTATCCAAGTACAAGTTTGCAGAAGCAACGCCAAAGAGTTGCTGAAATTGAAATTGAGCATTGCACACTTGAATGCAACCTCTCTTTCAACGTTGTTCTCACTGATGCTTGGAAGAGGATGGTGAAGTGTCAGACATTGGTCTACAGAGACCATTCCATGTGTGTGTGGGACGAGGGCTAGTTACCCAAGGTCCTAAGCTCGGGGGTATATCCTAAGGTAATTGATGGTTAGTGGGGATGAGTGTTGCATGCTGGCCACATGGCGACACTAGATCATTCCGGATCACTTCTATTTTAGATACAAGAGGATATAAATGGATGGGAGGAGAGTGGCACACACATCATTCGCATGTCTTTTCTGAGGAAAGTCTCATACTTGGTATCAGAGCCTATTTGATTTTGGGAGTTTCCTCCATTGTCGTGACTCGTGTGGTGTTTTTTTCGTCATCTCTTGCACGTAGAATTGCGTTTTTGGCATGATCTTCGTCATCATGCGTTGTCATAAAAAAATAAAAAAAAAGTGGGAGGCCTGCAAACTCTCGGTTTTTCACTTCCCCCCTCTCTTGCTCTCTCCACGTACGGTACAGGGATTGCTTCTCATCAGTCGCAGCTAATCTTGCCGAGGAGATGCATTACCCTTATCTGTATGTCTAATTAAACAGCTTGACAATCTTCTGCACTAGACGTTGCTTCAAATCAAGAGACGTGTCGTCATCTGATCTTCATTTACCGGCAAAGATGGACTCACGCCATGTCCTTCAGCGAGTCTCTCTTTGAGGTACCTTCACGGAAGAAGGGGGCGTGTTCTAATTTTCTTTGTCGCCAGTTTCCGTCGCTTTCGGCGGGCCTCAACAATTCAGTTTGCAAGATGAAGGCAACCAGAATTTGTCAGCGATGCGATCCTTCTATCATCTTCCGTTCGACTGCCTTATTCTGCAACGATCGGTAGGGCTGGAGAAGCACGTATCAGTTCGAAGCGTTTGTTCGCAGAATCTCTTAAACTCTTCTGACAACATCGATGCTCTAACGCTGGAGACATAGAACGCTGAAGGAGTTTTGTAAGGAGTATTGGTTATCATCTATGGACTTCATGCCTTTGAGAATGATGATAAGATTGCTCCAAGCAAAACAAAAAGGTGTCGGAAATCTGAAGCTATGAGTTGATGATGACGATAGCTAGGCACACGACCATCTCCTGCAAAACAAAAAGGTGTCGGAAATTTGAAACTAGGCGGATGATCTCTGAAGAAAGTATTTGAAATTTTCTATTCTTTCACATATGTATGTTGCTGTTCGCATTCTCTGATGTGCTGGGAAGTGTTGCCTCTGATCCTGATGAACGCCATATGATGACATCCAACTGCTCATGAAAATATTAAGAGGGTGAAAGTGGATTGTTCTTCATCAAGCATCATCAACGAAGCACTTTTTGAAGGCATATGCAATCCACGAACCAAAGGGAGTGAATAGTCTACCTGTAGCTCTTCAATTGGATGCTTCAAGAATATCAAAAAAATCTGAGATAAGTATTTAGTCAATATTTGATTGATTATTCTATTGATTGGGCATGTTAGAAGCATTATTGCATACGTGTAGAATGACGTAAGTAGAAATGTATGGTCGATGCTTGAGCTTTTCTTACAGGTGGTAAGTATCGACAGGTATCGACAAGAGAAATATTTTGATTGAGGGCCTGTAGAGCCCAACAGCATATTTGGAAAAGTTTTCAATTGCAGGTGTTCGTTGAGAAGACAAAGTAGATCATGCCTGCAGGCACTGATGATTTGATTTTGTTGAATGCTTGACGCTTTTCGAAATTATTTCGGATTTTAAAGTGACGCCGTTAGGCTGCCGAAATTTCTAAAAATTAGCATGCATGTGCATTGAAGTTTAAGAAGCATATTAAAGTTTCTTTCTTTTGTCTTTTTCTGTTATGCAAAGGCTTTGATTGTTTTTTTCTTTCTTTTTTTTTTTTTGCTTGCCACTAGTATTTACAATTGATTAGTATATTAAAAAAAAAAAAGAGAAAAGAGAGAAAACCAAAAGAAAAAGTTACTTTCCTTTAGTTCTAGCATGGAACCCGAACCATCATCACCTACTAGAACAGATACCCTTATGCCAGAACCTCCAGTTGACCCAATTCAAACTATGAATAATAGAATTGAACACGTGCGTGGTTCCAAGAAAGAAGAAGAGCCACTCGATTCCGAGTTGCCAAAGATGGAGGTAGATGCTCCAGATGAGCATCAAACTTCAGAAGTCCCTAGAGATAGCGTCTTAGTTAGAGAAGCCAGATGGAAGCTTAAGGATCTTAAGCCGCCAAGATATCATGGCTCAACTAGCGCTAGGACTGCTGATGCGGTTGAGCAGTGGCTCAGCAAGTGGGAACAGTGCTTCCGTCTGTGTCATATCACTAATGATAGGCACAAGATTCAACAGGCCACTTATAATCGTATGGATGTCGCACATAGGTGGTGGCGTAAGATAGAGAAGGATAAGAAGGAGCCCACGACACGGGATCAATTTAAAATCCTATTTTATAACAATTCTGTACCACCTGATGAGAGGTCTAGAGTACTAGACACTTGGTTCTTCATCAGTCAGAAGAATCAATCAGTTCAGGAATATGCAGATAGGTATAGAGAGGTGTTTCTTAAAGTACCTAATACCATTCTAGAGTTTCTTCAAGTCCACAAGTTTGTTTTGGGACTCAGAGAAACTATCCGACCTTTAGTGAGGAAGGAGCGGTGTCAGTCTTTGGCACAGGCCACAGAGATGGTCTTGGTTTATGAGGACGGCCACAGGAGCACAGGTTCCCAAGGCCAGAGATCCCCATGGACTAGGGTTAGCTGACCTTTCCATACTTCGACTCCTGGTTTGGTCAGTGCACAGCCTTCTAGGGAGGCTAAGCAAGTGCACATGATCCAGACAGTATTAAGAGGAAAGAGAAAAGTGTCTGCTCTGGCTGAGAGGGCATATAACCGATCTATTCTTACCCCTCAGCAGAAAGAGGGCAATGAAAGAGGGTTTTTGCAATGATTGCTTAGGGCAGCACTTGTATAACGATTGTCCTAAAAAGAAAAAGATAGCAGCCACCATAGTCATAAATCCGATTCAGGCAGGGGGTGGGAGTGAGGATGAGTTTGGGGATTCCCCATCTCCATTATCATCTCCCATAGTGGCCATGACGGTCACTAAAAGGTTCCGACTGTGCGAGATGCTCTTCTTTCGCCAATGGCACAGAAAGGATACCAGTTCCCAGATATTGAGCTTATTGTCATGAGAGGAGTCGTGGCAGGACAACCTGTCAAGGTACTCTTTGACACAGGTTCGACTCATAATGTTATTAATTTCCGATTAGTCAAGAGATTATGCTTAGATACGGTACAGTCAGATTATACTTATACCGTAGAGCTAGCCGACGGGAAACTGAGACTTTGGATAGACGACTAGTTGATCTTCCTATTCAAATCGAGTCCTATGAGGATAGATTGGACTTTGAGATAGCGAGATTAGCTCGATTCGACATAGTTCTTAGTAAGAAGTGGCATGCGAGGAAAAAACCAATCATTGATTTTGCTTCGCATGTGTATCAGTTTGAGCATGAGGGAAGGAGATTACTAATCCGTGGAGAACCAGATCTCCAAGAGACGCGATTGGTGACTGCTACCAAGTTGCTCAAACTTGATTGAATATAGAGCATAGAATCAAATTGGTACTAGGAGCGAGTCCGACCGCTCGGCCACCATTTCGAATAAGTTTGCACGAGGAAAATGAAGTCCACAAGGTTGTGGATGAGTATCTTCAAAAAGGGCTGATTAGACCCAGCTATTCACCCTTTGCCGCACCAGTTCTTCTTGTGAAGAAGAAGGATGGATCTTATAGGATGTGTGTCGATCATCGAGCACTCAATAAGATCACTATTAAACATAGATATCCCATGCCCCGGATTGATGATCTTTTCGATGCTCTAGGTGGAGCCATTGTGTTTAGTAAGATAGATTTAAAGAGTGGCTATCATCGTATTAGAGTAAAAGATCATGGTGTACATAAGACAGCTTTCAGGACCCGTTTTGGTCATTATGAGTATTTGTTCATGCCCTTTGGTTTGACAAATGCTCAAGCTACATTTATGATGTGAATGAATGATATCTTACGACCTTCCATAGGAAAGTGTGTTGTTGATTTTGTGGATGATTTGCTAGTGTATAGTGGGACTGTGCATGAGCATGAAAATCACTTGAGATTTGTGTTGAATATTTTAAAAGAAAATAAGCTGTATGTAAATCCGGAGAAGACACAGTTATTTCTTCCGAGGATAGAGTATCTAGGGCATGTGATTTCAGCCGATGGGGTTCAGATGGATCCCAAGAAGGTATCAGTTATTTTAGCATGGCCTACTCCTCAAGATGAGGGGCAGTTACGGTCATTCTTAGGACTTTCCGGTTTCATTCCAGATCACTGCTATTTTAGATCCAAGAGGATATAAATGGATGGGAGGAGAGTGGCACACACATCATTCGCATGTCTTTTCTGAGGAAAGTCTCACATGAAGGCAATAACCCAAGTGAGACCTACTGATTAGCATGGGATTTCATATAATCTCTTACGCACATCCATGCTCTTTGAAGAGCAAGAGAGGATCAACCTACAATTAGGACCCGTTAAAAGCGAGTGGCAAACATGTGGTTGTTCCATTCTATTCGATGGATGGAGCGATTTTAGTCAACACCACATTATGAATATAATGGTTTCCTCTTGCTTAGGCACTTATTTTCTGAAGGCAGCGGATTGTAGTATTGTAGGTACCTGTATCGCACGGGAAAACATTTTTGAGCATATGAAATCCGCTATAGAAGAAGTAGGAGTTTCCAATGTGGTATAAATAATGACAGACAGTGCCTCTAATTGTAAGAGGATGGGGAGATGATAGAAGCCAAGTCCCCAAGCATTGTTCGAACCCCTCGCAACGCACATTGTCTTGACCTTTTGTTTGAGGACATAGGCAAACTATCATGGTTGGCTCCCGTGCTTTTAGATTCCAAACACATTATCTCGTTTATAAGAAAAAATCACCAAGCTTTGAGTATCTTTCACAATTATAGTGACAAGGAGTTAGTTTGCACATCAGAAACACGATTTGGACATATATATCATGTCTTCTCCTGCTTACACATGTGCCTTGATGCCCTGAGGATGACTGTAATAGATAGGAAATGGATAAGTATGGCAAGAGGAAATACAGAGATTGCACATCATATGCAAAGAAAAATTTTGGACATGGATTTTTGGGCAAAGATAGGCAACATTTTGCCTATCTTGAGACAGATTCATGTAGTATTACGCTATGTTGACATGGAGGGTTCAACACTCTGACTTGCATACCACATGTACACAAGAATGATAGAGACGATTCGAGCATCTATGACATTATCACCACCCAAATATATTACTATATTATAATTTGAATTCTCAAATTTGAAGTTCAGGTTTCAATTTTTATTTTTATTTATAATGTAGACTTGAGGAGATACTTCAGCCTGTGGAGTCTCGATGGGAGTTCATGTCACGACCTATTCATGGGTTTGTGGCATTACTCCATCCCTACTTCAAAAGCATGAGATTATGGAGTCAGGGATCACTGCGACATATGAACGATTTTATATGGAGCGTGTCATGGTTGAGAATGAGCAGATCGCTTTTGATAGCGAAATCTCAACATATATGGGCAATATCGGCATAGCATATGCACATCCCACATCTATGCGGTCTGATTATATCTCAACCGCCTGAGTGGTGGAACTATTATGGCTATGGACACCCCACAATCGCTCCATATGCATTACAAGTGTTATCCCATGTATTTTCTATGTTTTGAGCTTTTTGTGCAATGTGTTTACAACTTTATTGTTTTGATAATTGATTTGATTTACATTATATAAATAGATGATGATTTTAGGATTGTACGGCGAGCCCATGTGAACGTAATTGGAGTGCGTTTTCATTGGTGCACACCAAACTACGCAATTGTCTTAGCGTGGCACAACTTCGGCATGTGGTATATTGCAAAGCCAATCTTCGGCTTTTGTGATCATTGTAGGATCTTAAGGGCCCAAGACAAGTATTGTATGGACATTGAAGCTTGAAGCTTGAAGCTTATAATTATTGAAGCTTGAAGCTTGAAGCTTATGACTTATAATTATTGAAGCTTGAAGCTAAACATTATCATTTTCATCGATTTTGTAGGTTTCTCCTATTACCTTTGAGCATCGTTTTATGTTGACGGAGGATGTGGAAGGACCTACTGAGGACGAGGAGGAGGATATTTATCGCATGCTCCATGCAGAGCTCGAGGTAATTGATCGGAGGGTTACTAGAGCACGCTCACGTGTGTTTGTGCTCCAAGCTTCTTCTTCTTCCTTGTGTTGTTCGCGTGCTTCCGCAGACGTCTATCTCCAACAATTGGTATCAAAGCAGGTCGTCGCTTCATCTAGGGCGCCGTCGACACTCCTTCGTTTGCACTCTCAGAATCGCACGAATTTTGGTGAGCATACTCAGCGTGTTTCTGAGATCAAAATAGCTCTGCTATGTGGTGCCGAAATCGCGATCCGAGCTCGTTTCGGCCTCCGAATGCACTATCGCAGCACTTGTGCAGGCTATTTCGTCTTTTTGTACCAAAGGTATATACCAGTTTCTGTTCGCCAATTTAACCGTCTCAAAGTCTACTACAGGTCTAGCAGAACTCGTCTGGGCAGTTTTGTTCAACTTTTTGAGATACAGACAATTTTCTGCATCAAGGTATTTTAGTCACCGGCCATGGCTGAAAGAAGTGATGTATTTTGTATGTTGGCTGTTGAGGATAAGTTGGATGGTACCAACTACCCATTATGGGCTTATATGATGCGACATGTATTGGTTGCAAAAGGATTGTGGAACATTGTGCAGGGTGTTGAAAAACGTCCTGTTACACCTCTAACTACAGGTACTACAAATACAGATGCTCGAGCTGATGAAGATGGTGTCGAAGATGATATTCTGCAGATTCCTGTTCGTGCTACTGTTTCTGCTGCACCTACTGTAGAGCAGATTCGCTCGGATGGCAGAGATGCCCAGGCACATGCATTGATAGCTTTGTCTGTCAAACGTGCCATTATTCCTCACATTCGCTCTTGCAGAACAGCTAAGGATGCTTGGGATACACTTACCACATTGTACCAAGCTAGGAATGAGGCTCGTGTTGCTTACCTCCGAAAACAGTTGGAGAGTGAGCACATGAATGAAGGTGATTCTATGGACAGTTTCCTAACGAAGATCAAAGACTTGAAGGAACAGTTGATTTCTGTTGATGAGGTTATACCAGACAGCTCACTTGTGCAGACCGTTCTGAATGGTCTTCCTCATTCATATCAGAGTTTTGCTTCTACTCTTCGGTTGATGATGAAAGGCAATCCAAATGCCTTATCATTTGAGGAGTTAGTCTCTGTTCTGTTGCAGGAAGATCAGTCAAGGCAAAACAGATCCATTATGCGAGTTGCAGATCAAGCTTTCCTTGCTAGTCAGAAGGGCAAAGGAAAATGGAGCTCTTCAACTAGTAAGCAAAAATCTGCTAATTTTGCATATTCGAAGAAGGAAGATAAAGATGAGAAGAAATCAGAAAAGCAGAAATTGTTTTGTAAGTACTGTAAAGGGAATGATCATATCATAAAGAACTGTCCAAAACTGGATGCTAAAGAGGCAAAGAAGAAAGAGGCTGGAATGGTTGTTGCAGAGGCCTCTACACCAAAAACAGAGTCTGCAAATCTTGTGCAGGAAGAAGAATGGGCGTTTACTACTGTTGGCAGTTTTAACCCATCTTATCTTCTCATGAGCAGTGCATGTCTGCAGTAGACTCAGATGTTTCGTACTTTGACAATGGGGCGACCAAATGTGCAGCATATGTACTGAACAGCTGTCCCACTAAAGCGCTGCAGTCTATCACTCCATATGAGGCTTGGCATGACCGCAAGCCATCTGTTGTTCATCTGCGTGTTTTTGGTTGTTTGGCATATGCACTTGTGCCTGAACAACATCGCAGAAAATTGGATGATAAGGCAGTAAAATGTATTTTTGTTGGGTACAGTTCTGAAAGTAAAGGCTATCGTCTGTATCATCCACAGACTAAATGAAAGATCCCAATTAGCTACCTGCCACTCTCCTCCCAACCTTAAATAGCCCTTGCCCTTGGCACCTCTAGAATCTTCTCTAAGGTCCAAACTCTCCTCATATGGCCACTCTGAGGAGATGGAATAACCTTGAAGATCCGTGCTAGAGCCTTGGCTCCCCCGAGCTCTGGTCCTTGACCCGGCTAGGGTCCTTGACCAAATGCAGGTAGACCAATGGTAGACCATGGAGGTCTAAATAAATCTAGCACTCTCTCCTCCTTCTAGAGATCACTGTCCTCAGTGATCAGGGAAGGAAAGTGTTTGCGAATCAGAGCTTCTGATTCCCAAGTAGCATCTGTGAGTGGACGGCTAGTCCATGCTACTAAATACTCTGGTATGGAGCGATTTCTCAACTTCCGCTCCCTCTTATCAAGAACCTGAAATGGAACATCTGGCTGAGATGCTCTATTTTCTAAAGCAACTAAACCATCTACGCAATTCTCATCTCGAGAAATGTATGGTCTCAATTTGCTAACATGGAAAACTGGGTGAACTTTGCAATTTTCTGGCAATTGCAATTTATATGCGACATCACTAATCTTCTTGATTACTGTCCAAGGTCCACAAAATCTAGGGGATAACTTGGGTTTCTGACCCACTGTTAGTGATGAACCAAATGGGACCTGTAAAAACACACGATCTCCCTCTTGAAACGTTCGTGGTGTTCGATGTCGATCTACAAATGCTTTCATCCTTTCAGCAGCTTGCTGGAGATTGAACTGAACTATTTTTAAGTTAGTTTGCATATCTGTCAAAAACTGTGAAGCACTCGGAGATTTCCTAGGTAATCCAATGGTAGCTGGACTATGTGGAATACATCCATAGATCACCTCAAAAGGTGCAAGCCTAGTAGTCTTGTGCTTCCAACTATTATAAGCAAATTCAACTAATGGGAGAAAACTATCCCAATCTGTTTGCTTTTCTGAAACATATGCCCGTAGCATATCTTCCAGCATCTGATTAACTCTTTCGGTCTGACCGTCTGTCTGTGGATGCTCTCCACTACTCATCTTGAGTTGAACTTGAAGCTTATTGAACACGTGTTTCCAAAAATTTCCTGTAAACCTGGGATCCCTGTCTGAAACTATGGATCTAGGTAGACCATGTAGTCTAAAAATATTCTGAATAAATAGTTCCGCGACTTGCGGAGCCTCCACTGATTCCTTTGTAGGAATAAAGTGTGCCATTTTGCTCAAACGATCAACCACTACAAGAATAGCATTCTTCTGTCGTGGCGTTCTAGATAAACCCATTATGAAGTCCATGGATATACTATCCCAACAATATTGTGGTATCTCCAATGGCTGTAGCAGACCTGGAGCACGAATTCTCTCTGCTTTATTCACTTGACATTTAAAACACTGACTTACATAATTGTTTACATCTCTGAGCATCTTTGGCCACCAAAAGGTACGTCTGATCAACTGCAAAGTTTTCTCAATACCAGGATGTCCTGCACAAGGTACATCATGGTTCTCGAAAATAACCTCTTTTCTAAACTTCCCTTCTTGGGAATTAGGCACACAAATCTTTCCCTTTCTTTTGAGCAAACCTTGCTCCACTTGAAAATTTGAGAATGCTTGATCTTTATCATTTTGTGATAACTTGCTGATTATAGACTGACAATAATCATCTTCAATCTGTGAATCTTTGATTTCTTGGATCAAATCACTATCAAGAACTATGAAGCTAATCTGATGCAAAATACGAGATAATGCATCTGCAACTGTATTCATTTTTCCTTTTCTATATAGAATTTCCATATGAAATTCTTGCATCAACTCAGCCCATCTAGCCTGTCTCCCGCGAAGATCAGGCTGGGAACAGAAATACTTCAATGTGTGATGATCTGTGTAAACTTTAAAAGTTGCACCATATAGATAGTGTCTCCAAATCTTCAAAGCGTGAACTATTGCATATAATTCTTGTTCATGGACAGGTCAGTTTCTCTGAGCTGGAGAAAGTTTCTTACTTTCAAAAGCTACTGGTCTGCCATCTTGAATCAAAACTGCACCAACTGCAATGCCACTAGCATCGGTTTCTATCTCAAAAGGCTTTTGGGGATCTACCACCAATAAAATTGGGGCACTTGAAACTGCTTGTTTCATTGTGTCAAAAGCTTTCTGTTGTGCACTAGTCCATACAAACTTTTGATTATTCTGTAACAAATCCGTTAATGGCGAAGCTATGTGCGAATAGCTGGCAATGAATTTCCTATAGAAGCCTGATAATCCTAAGAATGATCGCAACTGGCGCTCATTCTGAGGAATCGGCCAACCAAGGATCACAGAAACTTTCCGTGGATCCATTCTAATTCCATCTGCAAAAATTATATGTCCTAAATACTCAACCTCAGATAAACATAGCTGTGTCTTCTCTGGATTGACGTACAAAGTATTGTCATCCAACATTTGAAATACTGTACGCAAATGACATTCATGTTCTTCCAAACTTTTACTATAAACCAACATATCATCTACAAAATCAACCACAAACTGGCCAAAGAAAGGACGAAAAATATCATTCATGAGCATCATAAAAGTAGCTGGTGCATTAGTTAAACCAAAAGGCATTACAAGATACTCATAATGACCAAATCTAGTACAAAAAGCTGTTTTATGTACATCATCGTCGTTAACTCTTATTTGATGATAACCACTTTTTAAGTCTATTTTACTATATACAATAGCACCTCCTAGTGCATCCAGAATATCATCAATGCGAGGCATCGGATATCTGTGTTTTATTGTAACTTTATTTAATGCTCTAAAGTCTATACACATCCTAAAAGATCCATCCTTTTTGCGAACCAAAAGCACTGGGGCTGCAAAAGGTGAATAACTAGATCCGATAAGTCCTTTGTCAAGATACTCCTCGACAGTACGACGTACTTCTGCCTCCTCTTGCAGACTCATTCGATACGGCTGTCTGGCCGGTGGATGAGCTCCTGGTACTAGCTCAATCCTATGCTCCACTTTTCTGCGAGGCGGAAGACCTGAAGGTAACTCTGAAAGAAACAAGTGGTGGAATTCAGTTTTCATTTTAGAAGCTAGCTGAGCCTCTAGACTAGTTTGAATCTGTAAATTTAACAACTCTTTATGCTCAAAATATAAGAAATACAAATACTTACACTCTGCTTTTACCATCGCAGAGGTAGATGCTCGTCTGTACACCTTGACGTCCGGCTCTCCACGGATGGTAATGCGGCGACCATTATGATTGAACTGATATATGTGGGTCTGAAAATCAATAGTTGGCTTCTTACTTGCATGCCACTGTTTACTGAGAACAAGATCAAATCTAGCCAACCTGGCGATCTCGAAATCTAGCTCATCTCTATAAGTCTGTATCTGGACTGGTAATCCAACAACTCGTCGATCCTAGATCTCAGATCCCTTCCCATCTTTCCCATCTGCAAACTCTACCCTGTAGGTGTATGCAGATGGAGTAGTCTTCAACTTCAGTTTCTTGACTAAGGAAGAGTTAATAACATTATGTGTGGATCCTGTATCAAATAGAACTTTAACGAGATGTCCATGAACTTCCCCACTCATGACGACCAACTCGGTGTCTGGAAACTGATACCCTTTCTGAGCTACTGGGGATAACACCACGTCTGGAACATTCTTAACCTTCTTAGTCACTGTTATATTTAAGATGGGTTGTTTATCTTTAGATGGAGGATCCATCTCAGTGTCTGTAGCTAGAAGATCAAAATCTGAAGGAGATGATGGAGTGGATGGCGAGGACTGCTGCCTCTCCACCACCATCGCTGCAGATATCTTCTTTTTCTTCTTAGGACACATTCTGTAAGGATGCCGACCTAGGCATTCATAACAAAGACCCTCACGGCGAGCCTTTTCTTTCTGTTGCTGAGTCAAACTAGATCTCTGAAAAGCTCTATCTGCCATGGATGCACTAACTTTCCTCTTCCCACGACTCGAAGTCTGAATGACGTTCATCTATCTGTTAGATGCTCGAACTGAAACTATAGGCTTCTTGAACCTTATCCAAGTATTCTTTTGTCCAGAAGGCTGCAATCGAGAGCGTCGCCCATCCTCCAACACCAAAGCAAGTTCTACTGCCTCATTTAGGGTGTGGTTGCGCTCCTTGCGCACAAGTGGACGTAACGTCTCTCTAAGCCCAAGAACAAATTTATGCACCTGAAGAAAATCAGGCACCTGATCTGGAATCTTCAACAAGATTTCCCTATATTTGTCTGCATACTCCTGCACTGAAAGCTGTCTCTGCTGTAGGAAAAACCATGCATCTAGAGCCCTAGTACGCTCATCTGGAGGAACAAAATTATTGTAAAATATAACTTTAAAGTCTGCCCAAGTGGCCGGTTCTATCTTATCCTGCTCTATTTTCCTCCACCACCGATGAGCAACATCCATCAAACTATAAGTAGCATGCTGTATTTTCTGTTTTTCATCCTCAATATTACAAAGTCGAAAACACCGTTCCCACTTACTTATCCATTGCTCCACCGCATCTGCCGTCCTGGCACTAATTTGTCCGTGGTACTTCGGTGGGTTTAAATCTTTCACTTGCCATCTAACGTCTCTACCAGAAGAAGCCCCCATATTTGTCAAAGGTATTTGTGAACTAGACGGTTCAACAGATGGAACTTCCACCTGCATAGGTGTGTCGATGGGTGGCACCTCTGGTTTGTTAATTGTTGGAGGATCTTCTGAAGGGTATCCTCCATGCCTCTAACTTTAGCATTGAGATTCGTAATCTCCGTAGTATAAGGTCGCTCAAGCTCGACCTCTTCCATGGGAGTTACAACCTCATCGGGATTCATTCTAAAAGGAAAAACATAGGACAACTAATAAGTCATGTGAATGCAAAGAGGTAATACCAAACTAATGATATTCCTAATCGATAGATCGCTCGTGTAAAACATGAATTAAAAGATGTACGCTCGATCCTCTCTCAATCCCATACATTGATCAAAACCCAAATCCTATACAAGTCTACATGATGACAATAGAAGCAATGGAAAATTCCTAGAATACATCCGGCGATAAGCGCCAAGTATAAACTATACAAACTAATACATTTTCAAAAATGCTAATAAATGATCCTATACAAACTATCAATCTATTACATGCTAAATCCAAGTGAGTTTTCTCTAAAATTTACAATTTAAAGTCTTTGATCACTTCCTCTAACTTCCTATGTCAAAAAGTACAATACCTGCAAAAAGACCAGAACATTAGAGATACATAAATATATCCAAAAATAATGATTTTTGGTATACACATAGCCCTGGAAGTTAGCTTTCATCTCCAAGTGAAATCAAATGAATTGGAGCTATGGTCATGAATTTATGGCCAAAACTCTGCAAACCTATACCTATGTACAGGAGGTCCTGGAAGTGAGACATAGCTCCCAAGATCTACTGAGTAGACCTATCAATGAACTCCAAATTCAGTGAAATTTGGGTCATTGGAAAGCTTATCTAAGCACCTATTAGTATACAAAGTTTCACTTGCATTTCACTCTCCAACTGAGAGAAACAAGCAAAATGGTGTCTGTAATACCTGCATATGTTTCACTACTCAGAAATTAGAACAGAGGAAAGATTATAATCATAGACTCCCCAAATGAATTCCAAATGACTTCAAATTTGGTGAGAACTAAGATGATATAGTGCCAAAACATGTCCAAAAGAGTTTCTCTCAATTGGACATTCCATCAAAGAGAAATGGCAAAAAGACCAGACCTCTGCGCACTTCTCTGGCGAGTCCTCGCCAGAGGGACCAGAGAGCTAAAATAGCCTTTACACTCCTCAAACCTTATCCAAATCCTATGAAATTTATATATGTCTATTGCAACACTATGCTCCAGCACATATCCAAATTTCATATCATTTGGACAAGTGGTGTGAGAGAACCACCCAAGTTTCTGCACACCTGCAACAAATTGCCAGAGAAAATTCCCTGCACAATGACCTGAATGAATTTCACTTTTCTCTTAACTCAAAAATCCAAATGTAATGAAATTTGGAGGACAACAACTACAATAGCTAAGCTTTACAACCCAATAAAAAACTCGCTAAATGGATATTTCCACCAAGAGATATGACTATGACAAGACACCCCTGTCAACATTCCAAAGGGTGTTCCAAGAAACAACATCTTTGAAGTATTGGAATCCTTTGACCTACTAAAATAACTCCAAAAAACACAAAAATTGGTGAGTAGGTTAACAACTATATCAAGTATCATCATACAAATTTTCATGGAAATTGGAGCTTCCTACATGACTTTAGGATTATCACAACATGCAGCAGTACCATTTCAAGTTGCTCAATCAACAAATTAAAAATACTCTCATGCTTTTCTGTATGCATTTAAGCTAACTTACCTATAATAAAACCATATAATGAAGTGATATGCATAAATATGCTTCCATGAGTAATAAAAAGATTCATATGCAACAAATCATTTATCATGAATTTATTTATTTACAACAAGCAAACTATGCATTGATTCTAGTTCTAACAAAACACATATAGCGAATTGTAAATGCTTAAATCAATAGAACTATATGTATATGTAAATTGATTATTAGGACAAACTCTTTGGTGAGTGCATTCAAATTAATGTCCATAGATTACCAAAACCATATTTTTCTTTCAATGCATACATCCACTTACTCTTATGTAAACAACTAGTTGTAATATTAATTGTATCTTCAAATTCATACAACTGAATTTCAATGAAGAAGAAGAATAATAAATGCATTAATGAATGTCCATGTACAATTGAATATTCACTCTTTAGTCAATCATGAACGCATTCAACAAAATCAATTAATGAAGAATTTCAATATCTCATGCATCCTAATAGAGTAGCTATGAACAGAATCCTCTTCCTTTCTTCTACATCGTTTTCTATAAGAAAATTAAGATTTGACATGACTTTTATGACCCCAAATGAAGATAAATATGAGGGAAATTATCTCCTATGGAAAGAAACCATGTCCAAAAACATCTATGAAAGAAATAAGAATTTATTCATGCCTAAAGACTCCCTCATGATACTATTCAGTCAACTTCCAAGCTCTGTACAGATGGTTATATCTACTCAAAAACTATCAAATAACATATCATTAGAAAGCTCTTGAAGCAAGGAATCCATAACACTTTGAATTTTTGAATTTGGATATTCCTAGCTCAAGCTATGGCCATTTTAGTGCACCTAGGTAGGTGTTTCAGAAGTGAAAATCAGAGAAAATAAATGGTGTCGATTTTTTTTACCTCTTTTTATCAGCGTCTGTAGAAGACGGCGGCGACCATAGAATCACCAGCAGCGTGTGGGGGAGTGGGTAAAGCATGCGCCTCCTTCCTAGGAGGTGTTGGGTTCAATCCCTCCGACGACCACTTCTTATCCTTTGAAAGAAAGGAAAGATTGAAGTGCATACTTACCTCTCTGTGTAAGAACTTCCGACGGATGGCTGTACAATATCCTTTTGCTTCCTGCTACAGCGAATCGAGGCAGTTCTTCTCCCTCAACGTACGCGCGCAAATTGCTCCCCTTCTCCTTTCGCAAGCTCCACGAAATTCCTTACTAAAAAACTCCTTCCAAGAAGATGATGAGATGGCTTATTCTCCAAGACTTTCCCCTTTCTCACTCAAGCTCTCATACCAAATGAAAGATCCCAATTAGCTACCTGCCACTCTCCTCCCAACCTTAAATAGCCCTTGCCCTTGGCACCTCTAGAATCTTCTCTAAGGTCCAAACTCTCCTCATATGGCCACTCTGAGGAGATGGAATAACCTTGAAGATCCGTGCTAGAGCCTTGGCTCCCCCGAGCTCTGGTCCTTGACCCGGCTAGGGTCCTTGACCAAATGCAGGTAGACCAATGGTAGACCATGGAGGTCTAAATAAATCTAACACTAAACGCATTCTCGTTAGCCGTGATGTTGTCTTTGTGGAAGATGCTATTCAGCCATTGCTTTCATGTACTAAGGAGACATCTGTTAGCTCCAAAGACATGTATGATACTTTGATGCCTCTTTTTACAAGTGGACAGTCTAGTGCTGGTCCGAATGAGGCAACTTCTCAACCTTTGCAGGTTTCATATGATGATGCAGATCATTCCATTTCTGATGCAGATTTACATGATGCACTTGTTGATGAGAGAGCTGATATTGAGCAAGCAGATATTGTGCAGGCAAAAACTATGCCAAAACTATGCCAAAATGGCTGGTGCAGACTTTGCGTGACAGCAAATTAGATGCACCTTTGTCATACCGTACTCGTTCAGGCTCTCATAGTGCCTCCTTTGCATCAAATTGCTATGCTATGGCTGCGTCTAGTCTCTGTGATGAGAATGAGCCTGTTTCTTTTGATGAAGCACAGAATTCAGAAAATTGGATGGCTGCTATGCAATCTGAATATGATGCTATAATGAAGAATGGTACATGGTCTTTATGTGACTTTCCTCCTGGCAAGAAGGCCATTGGCACTAAGTGGGTATACAAGCTAAAGCGTAAACCTGATGGTATAGTTGACAGGTATAAAGCTAGGCTTGTTGCAAAGGGTTATGCGTAGGAAAGAGGCATTGATTTTGATGAGACCTTTGCACCTACATGCCGTATGACTACTGTTCGGAGCATTTGTGCACTTGCAGCCCATCATGGTTGGAATGTACATCAGTTGGACACCAAAACAGCATTTCTAAATGGTGACTTGCATGAAGAAGTGTATGTTTTTCAGCCCCGTGGCTTTGTGCAGAAAGGGCATGAAAACCAGGTGTGCAGGTTAAAGAAGGCATTATATAGTTTAAAGCAAGCACCACGTGCTTGGTATGAGAAGATACATGCCTATCTGGTTGCACATGGTTTTGAGATCAATCCAACTGAAAGCACCTTATATATTAAACGTGCTAATGATGTGCTTCTGATCATTGTTGTCTACGTTGACGACATGCTGCTCACTGGTCCTATTGAGAAGCATATTGCTGATTTCAAGGCTGATTTGCATGCCCCATTTGAGATGTCAGATTTGGGGCATTTGCATCACTATTTGGGCATTCAGTTTATGCAAGTTGATGGTGGAATGGCTTTGTGTCAAACGAAATATATTGACACATTATTGCAGCGTTTTGGCCTTGAAGACTGTAAGCCTATTGCCACTCCTATGGAGACAGGTTTACGATTGAGTCTTCATGATGTTGGAGATGCATTTGATGCTGTTCTCTATCAGCAAGCTGTTGGATGCTTGATTTACTTATGCATTACTCGGCCAGATATTCAGTTTGTTGTCTCATAGATGAGCAGGTTTATGCATTGCCAAGGAGTCACGCATTGGAAGGCGGTTAAGCGCATCTTTCGCTACTTGAGTGGTACTCGGCTACTTGGGTTGTTTTATCCCAAGGGGGGATCACTACCGCCAGATTTGCATGCAATTTCTAACTCAGATTCGGCTGGTTGCTATGACACTCGTGTGTCCACCAGTGGTTTTTGCTTCACGCTTGGTACCTCATGTATATCTTGGTTGAGCAAGAAGCAACCTACTGTGGCCACTTCCAGTTGTGAGGATGAGTATAGGGCAGCTTTCACAGCGACTGTTGAGTGTGTGTGGCTCAGACGCCTCATGGCTGATTTGGGTGTTGGTCAGTCTTCTTCCACCACCATCTTCACTGACAGTCAGAGCGCATTGGCAGTTGCGAGGAACCCTGTGTTCCATGCTCGCACTAAGCACATTGAGGTGCATTACCATTATGTCAGGGAGAGGTTCTCTGATGGGGAGATCAGCTTGGCATATGTGCCCATGCAGGAGAACATTGCAGACCTTTTCACGAAGGCTCTGCCTAGGGAGAAGTTTGAAGCTTTCCGCAAAGCTTTGGGCTTACTTCCTTTTGTGGAGTGATTTCCACATAGCTTGGCACTTCCTTATACATGAGTGCCAGCTACTTGTTCACCGCATCACTCCCAGGGGGATTTGTTGATATATTTAGGTAGTGATATGTGTGAACACTCTAGGACCGCCGGGGCACTTTTTTCCCTCTTTAGGAGGTTTTTTCCCCCCGGCTTGTATATACGCCTATTGCCCTAATGGGCTACTTATCTTTGTACATTCTCTAGTAATACATTCAGTATTGTGTGTTTGTGCTCCAAGCTTCTTCTTCTTCCTTGTGCTGTTCGCGTGCTTCCGCAGACGTCTATCTCCAACAAATGCATTCTTGCTCTCTTCATGTACCATGATGCACATAGGACAAGCATTTTGCATGGCATGCATGGTATACGATTAGTTAGAAGCTTGTTCAGCTCTTCACTTGGTGTGAAGTATTGTTGCAAGTATAGGTAGCATTTGGTTTTGCAAGTACAGCGAGGAAAATATACCGTGCCGCAAGCACGAGGGTTATTGTAAGGGCGTGTAGTGCCCTTTGGTTTACTGTTTATATATTGTGTCTGCCGGCACCGTTTAGTTGGAGAAGTGTGTGTAGTGCACTTGGTTCTAATTTTCTTGATTTTCATTTTTACGCCATTATGCTGCCGAAAT
>CM035429.1:93440318-93575318 GCA_020310875.1 Ceratopteris richardii
ACTTTCAATTAAACTTTTACTTTCAATTAATTTAAACTTTTATTTTGACTTATACTTTGTAAAATCCTCTAATTTTGTATGTTCTTCCCCTGCTTTATGAGATTCGGGTGTCTCATGAGTGTTAAACCGTTCAGTTGTACAGTTGTTTCTTTATTTTAATTATTATTTCTATTATTTTAATTTAAGTCGAAAAGAGTAAGCTATTGCCTAACTTTTTTTTATTGAAAAAAGAACTTTTACTTTTATTTATACTTTCAATTAATTCAAACTTTAAAAAAAAAAAATCTCAACTCAAACTTTTTTTTTGCTTTAATCACAAGTACACAACTTTGTGTAGTAGAGACATCCTTTACATCACACAATAGCTCTCCACATATAAATATAAATGTTTATCGCACAATAGCTCTCCATATATTCCGTCATTCTCTTTTAATAATTTTATATACATGATCAAATGAATCAAAATTAAATTTTTTTTTTGTATACAAGGATTAAAGTGAAAGTTAACAACTTAAAATTAACAAAAGAGAATAGAAAGTGGACCCATTCGAAAGAGAATGAATGGTGAAACTTAGAGAAAAGACGAGCGGATCTCTTTAGAACAAAAGGGCTTTAAAGTTATATTTGATACACTATTGAAGAAGTCCAAAACCTCTTTTAATGTAGTATAAGCATGAGCGAATATTAGACGCATGAATCTTTTGTGACGCATTTTACTATTGACATTGAAAGAGAGAGACCACACATTAGAAAGAATCAAACTTGATAGGTTTTGATTTCAAGTTATGTTGATTAACTCAACGTGAATCTCTCATGTAGGGGATAAAAAGGATCCCTTTTGTTTTTTCTGTTTTTTTTTTTTTTTTTTTTTTTTTTGGGGGGGGGGGGGGGGGGGGGGGTGTGTTCTTTCAATTTTCCAACCTAAAGGAAAAGTAGGTCGTGGGATTGGGCTCTCATTCCAAAAAAAAAAGGATTACACTTGATTAATATGGGCAACAAATTGTAAATGGCTCTTCACAATTAGATGAAGATGCATCGATGAAAATCTATACATTTTAGGAAGAAAGTTTTCATTGAAGAAGCACATCTACTGATAATATAGTCTCATCCTTTGATCATTATACTCAATACTCACCCCAGGTGACCATAAATGATCCTTGGTTCTCTAAGTTCTAAGTTCTTCATTATGAGAAGAAGCCATTGTGAGAGCTCAGACAATTGTTGAACCCTAACTTCCAAGTTAGATGAGGTCTTTGTGTGACCATTGATTGTAATAGATGATCTTTGTGAGCTTAGCCATGAGTTTAGGTATGGCATAAACTTCCAGGCCATCAGTCTACCATTCACAGCAGAAGTAAAGGCCTTGTGACACAACGCGGTTTCCCCATATAACCCTAATGTGGGGGAGTGTAGAGGGGGGTTTTCCCCCTTTTCCAAGGTCTGAGGGGCCTATCCCCCCTGGCATGCAAAGTCGAGATGATAAAACTTTTGGTTGTTGAGATATTGTCTAATTATATATTTTATCAACTATTTTTTCTCTCTTGACTACGTTTATACTAATTCCCATTATAAAAGCTATGTAAACATGGCCTATGTGAAGCTCTATATAGCATTGTGTACTAGTGAGCCATTTGTTGGAGTTTGAGGTCTACGGAAGCATGTGAATAGCACAAGGAAGAAGAAGAAGCTTGGAGCACAACACAATACTGAATGAATTACCAAGTGAATGTTAGGAAAATCAGAATTTCTATTTAAGAATGTATTTTGTTACCATTAGTGTCCATGTGAAAGGCCAAATGGCCACCGGACACTTCTTTGTATATGGTCTTTAATAAAACATATAGTGGCCTAGTCAGTAATAGACTGTATGTTCGACCGCATTTGTAACACCTAAGAAGTATGTGTTCATGCTCCCTGTGTACTGTGTTTTTTTTATGTGTATCCTACAAGCTGGCCACGCCTACAGAAAAGTCACCTGCTGCATTCTCTCTTGCCACCCGATAGCTGTCTTCCTTCTCTCTATTTGAAGAAAATCGAAGTTTCAATTATCTGTCGGGTAATTGGTTCACGCCCCACTCAGCAAAGCGCATGCATCGTCAAATGAGACTACATATGTCACGTGAGGGACCTGATCCGCCGAAGTCTTTGGACGCAGCTGCCCACCTAATCCGCAGAGCCAATTGGTTTGAATAGTAAAAGATGTTCCTGACTGGAGTCAAACTTGTGCCATAGTTATGACAGATAGATATTCTATTCATGCCCGCAACTTGCGTTTGTTTCTTTCTACTATTAATAAATGAAACAGAGCTTTGCAGACGTCTTGAAGCTTTATCATAAAGCAAAAAGGAGATGTGGGTGCACCCAGAAGGATATTATCCTTTGATCTCAGATAATAAGGCGCTGGTCTGGATTTGAACCCGCAACCTATTGGTTGCCAAGCTTCTCCCTTATCCAAGCTGGCTAGGCTGTCGGTGTTCATTTCTTTCATATGTTGAAATTTTGTAATTGGTACCCTGCAAAGCTTCTACAGAAGGGAAAATGAACACACGGGAGCTGCTGGGATATGATCCCACGATGTCACCTCGACGGAGCTATCATCTAACCATGAAGCGAATCTTGTTGTTGCATGAAGAATGGCGCTCGCTACTCCTTATCCAGCTCCAGCTGGGGAGATTACCAAAAGAAAATTTGTTCATGCTATGTATATGTAGGGGGTTGGAACCTCCGATCTCCTGGAGGGGAAGACTCTCTCTTATTCAACAAGAAGCAAAAAGAGCCTCGTTCTTGATGTGGAGAGAGCGGGTCTCGAACTTTCAATCTGATTACAAGTTTTCTTGGCGCTGCATCACGAAGAAGCTATCTTCGACCCGAAATCGAATCAGAACTAGTCTTGATTCATTGTTAAAATTATGAGAAGAATAGAGGATGGACGAAGCTATGATCAAAAGCTAAGTATTTTCCAGTTTCTACTTGGCCTTAATGCTTGATTTATCTTGTTTTCATTATTCTACACTTAATCCTAGATACACATTGAAATAACCAAGATTTCAATCGATTAAGTCTAGATTAGGATAATGAAAAGAACCACTTCTCATGCCAAGCATTAGTTTGCATTAAGGAAAGACTTGATTTAAAAAATGATTCTTGTGCATCAAAGAATGTATTTTAGTAGTTTAATTCCAGATTTCCTTCATGATTCAAGATTGCATGATATACATTCTTTGTACAAGGAAAAGTCATGCATCAAGCTCATGCATGATTGTTGCATTATTTTTTGGGAATGCAAAGAACATGCATGCATACGCGTGTGAGCATATGCATTTGCATGTAGGCACATGCATTTGCATGATCAAACGGGATGCTGTTTTCAAGTAGATATGATAATGTACTTAGTATTTAGCTTACTTTATAAAGCTCAGGGCTTGACATCAGGGAAGACAAAGGACTAATTGGTTGCAAAAACATGCTAGTTCTAGTTTGCAGCTCAAGTATAAGTAAGCACTAGGAGAAAGTTAAGTATTAAATTTTCTTGATGACCAAGAAAATTTAATTACTTGCAAACCTTTTGCGATGTATGATGACTCTAAGTCCCGGATGTACAAGCTTTAGTTGATTAGTTACATAATTTATGTAACTTCTCAAACATCCCAAGAGTGGATGATAACTTCATATGTATTTCCAAGTTCCATGAGCACTCTTTGATTCCATGGAACTCAATAACCAAATTGATGAACTTAAATACAAATTGAACTTTGAAGTTCAATAGATTTATGTTTCATTCATGTTTTGCATCTCTGGTAATGATGCTTAGGGTCATGAAAACATGGAAACTTTGGAAGCACTCAAAGTGCTAAAAATTTTATGTGAGGTTTCAAAATTCGAAGAAACCTCAAGTGACTTTTAGGAGTTGAGATATTTCCTAAAAGAGAAAAAAGAAATATTCAAGCCTTCTATTCCATATGTAAGATCATTCTCCTACCATGTTTAAGATGAATTTATTTTTGGGAAGGCAGATGTTCCAAGTAGAGGATCTTAGATGATTCTTGAACTCTTCCCAAAATACACATAAATTCATAATATATGATAGGACCAAGGAATGATCAAAGGTGTATAAAGAAATAATAGCAAAACATCTAGTGGTTATGGATGTTTTGACGAAAGATGAAGAAAGCAAAACCTCTTTATGATATAGATGTTTTGCCAAAAATTAAAGTATACTTGGTTTTGTTTAAGCTAATTCGAGCTTAAAGAAGAAACCGAAGTCAAATTAATTTTTGGGAATCAAGATATTTTCTAAAAATTATGTCAAAGTAATCTTTAGGAATTAACCTACTTCCTAAAAGTTAAAGCAATAAAGGAAATAGCCTAGTTAACTATTTCCTTAGTTAAAAAGAAATATCTTTTGAACAAGTAATAAAGCCTTAAGTCTTGTTCTTATTCAATAGTTAATATTTCTTTTAGAAAGAAGATTCCAGTAAAACTAAGGATTCTAAGATGAATCATTGGACTGGAAAGCAAAAGATTCCAAGATGAATCATTGGCTTAGTGTTACTGATTCTTTGGGAGGAATCTAAAGTTCTTGAAAGAAAAATCTCCTTAGATGTGAGACTAGAATCTTTCAAGTCAGTTTAATAACAAGTAGTTCCCAGTAGTTCCCAAACCACAAGTATTGGTTACTTAAGTCCAAAAAGTGATATAACCTAAAGGTATATCAAAGATTCTTAGCTTTGAAATCTAAGAGGCATCAGTGTATCCTTGGACTTAGTAGGGGAAAGATCTCTAAAATCCCGCGGGTAAGCAAAGAAGTTTTGATAGTTTAAGAGATCTTAAAGATAAAGACAAAGTCTTTATTTTAGTCGCAAGATCAACTAAACTTGATCAAGCTTGGCCATGATTGTCCAAAAACATGCGATTAGAACTACTTTGTAGATTGCCCAAGTATTGGCTCTAAAATTCCTTATGGGAATTATTCACTCAGGTTCCATTTATCCAATGGAAAATTGTGAAAAGAGTAAGTTGTTCCAAGTCTGAACATAGTGAAGCAATTCCAAGAATGTATTCTGCAACCGTGAAGACGGTACTTAAGTCTATGGAAGGTAAAACATAAATGTTTGCCTGACGTTAAAGGGATTTTGGTAAAATCCAGAGAGCATGAGCAAATGCTTAGACTTAAGCAATAGAAAGATTCCTGTAAAAGTCTCGGTCGAGGTAGGTACCTAAAGCTTCAGTAAGAAAGGAATCCCAAGACAAGAAGTCAAAAGCTCTTGTCACTACAAGTTGGTCAAGGATAAACCAATTGAACTTGAATCTATGAAAAATTCAAGTACTTGGAATTCTTATTGGTTTTCATTTGAAAAACCCTAGCAAAGAAGGATGGGTGCTCCATCAAAAGGTTTTTTAAGTCCCTCAAGGAAAGCACAAGATCGTGTCAGGATCATGTGAAGGGATAAAAAACCTAGAAAATCTAGTTAGAGGTAATGTCTGAAACTTCAAAATTCTTGTAAAGAATTGAAGCAAGAAGGTACTTTATCAAGAGATGTTTAGACTTTAGGATAAAATTCACTCACTCGTCAATGTAAGTATAAACTAGGGTGGTATGGGACACCAGATTTTATACTCAGATTGATGTAGGAAAGATGGTATGGGACATCGGACCGTGAGATGATGATTATCTTTTAGTCCTAGATTAGATCTTGAAGTTAGGTTTGATCCTCAAGGAAATTAAAACTTCAAAGAAGGAGTTTAATTCAAGAAGGATGAAAATAATATCTCAAGATACTTCAAGATAACATCAAGATCAAGGAAAGTGAAGATATGAAGT
Organism: Ceratopteris richardii; assembly: GCA_020310875.1. Lineage (NCBI taxonomy): Eukaryota > Viridiplantae > Streptophyta > Polypodiopsida > Polypodiales > Pteridaceae > Ceratopteris > Ceratopteris richardii. The sequence goes on from CM035429.1 coordinate 93,446,140, forward strand.
AAGCAACTTCTAAGATCTTCTTAGAACACTTCAAGCTTAAGTGTAATCAATCAGAAATATTTCATAAATTTTTGAAAGAAGTTGGACTTTGATTTTGAGTTGATCTTTTCAACCAAGGATTTGATTGACTAAGTCAAGTATCAAGTTGCTAGTAAATTCACTCTTTTGACTCAAAGAAATGCATAAGAATTGCATTCCTAGTAAGGAGTCAGAAAGACTGAATATGACCTGAACTTAGTCTCAAGTGAAGCATTATTTGAATACAAAACTCATCAACAGAACCTCAGTGGGTCGACACACTGATGTTGGTTACCACACTAGTATTTTGTGGTTGGATGATGTTTTCGATTTTCTTTGAATCTTTTTGAGAATCCAGCTTATTTCTCTTAAAAATAGAGAAAATGCTTCAATACCCTGTTGAAACAGATCTTTGAGAAGTTAAAGTCTTGAGTCATCTAGACTTTGACGCATAGAGAGCTTACATATTTTCGAAGTTTGATTTGCTTGTATTGAGTTGCAGTTATTTCTTTCCGCCTTTCAAATCTTTTGGAATTGGCTTAGATATGGCATCTGATTCCTTTTTCAAAAGACCAGGGTTAGCTGGTTAGAGCTAGATAACTAAATTAAAACATCCTAAATAGATGTTATGTACAAGAACCTTTTCAATCTTCAAAAGGTAATAAGTCTAAGTGGACTTATTTATTTGAGTTTGCTTCAAGTTATAGCATAAATAATTTTCTAGAGTCCACTATACTCTAGAATAGAGAAGTTAGGAATTGCTCAATAGATTGACAATTCCCAAGAACTTTTTAGCAAAAAACTAGTCTTTGAGAATAGTGTCCTAAGTTGGACAAATTTCATTGCGAATTCGTATTGGGCAAGTTATAGTATGGTTAACTCAAAGAAAATGGTAACTTTCTCTTATTGCTTACATAGGATTTTTTAAACTAAGTAGGACAAAGTAGTCCTCTAGTTGGGTGAAAAAATCAAGTAACTGTTGGATCAAAGTAAACCATTGAACAAACATCTAAGTTAGATGTTTGAGACAACTAAACTTCAAGTTCTCCAAAATAAATGCAAGTGAATCAAGAATTCTCAAAGTCTTGCAAGGGATAAGAATCCCACCTTCATTACTAAATCCATGCACTAGTTATGCCTAGAAATGGACTAGTAATTTGAATCCACCTAGTTCACATGTTTGTGCCTAGATCGCACATCCAGAAACTGTGAATTGGCCAGTGATCCACCCTTATTATTCTTTCACTAGTTTATACTTTGTGAAGTTCATCAAAGTGCTAAATGAGACAGTGTTTTGAATCATTTACGCAGGGATGCCACCACAGAGATGAGACATGTTCTTCCAGTTTTAGAACATGACTATGTTCTTCCAGTTTTAGAACATGACTATGTTCTTCCAGTTTTAGAACATTAGGCTCGGGGGTTGCCTATAGTATGTATATAGCTCTATTTTCGAGGACGAAAATATTTTCAAAGGGGGGAAGAATGTAATAAAGTAAGTTTATGATCCAAGGGTATGGCCGGTTCAGACAGATCTGAAATCAGACACCGTTTTGTCATCCGTATGTATGACCAAAGATCTCGAGTTTAGACTTACTAGGAGGTCTTGTGCTCTTGTGAACAAGTGATCCACTTAGCTTAGTGGTTAAGTCTCAAGGATGTGAAGGAGGAGGTCTTGGGTTCAACCCCCATGGGGAGCATGGGGATAGTGTTTTGCCCAAAGAGCTCTAGAGTCTTCTATAAGCATCCACTTGAGTTAACTCGAGTTAACTCAGATACTTGGCGCACATGCAGTTACATGGCTGACACATGGATGGTTAGTATCCACCTGCCCAAGAAGGCAGTCCCCTAGAGAGAGCTATATATAGAGGCATTTGGTTGGGAGGAGAGTCATCCCTCTAGCAAGTGGTGGTCGTAATTTCTCATTCTCTTGCACTCACCATAGGAGATGTATGATAGTTGTTCATAGGTGCTCGATAAGCCTAGTTGGCTTCTTTCAAGTAACTGATTATATGTAGTGGAGCCAGTGATTCACTATGCAGGTAAACATGTTCATACTTGTAGTTTTATGAGATTTTGACACTAGTCATATGCTCATTTTGCAGAGGATACTCTGGCAAAAGTTTTCTATTGGTTTTGTCAACTATATAGTGGTCGATTTACTCCTTGATACACTTATTGGTGTGAGCACATTTATTCTCACATTATCCTTCTGGTTGGTCATTATTGTTCATTAATTCATTTTTTTGGAAAGATTACTGAATTCTCTCCTAGAATCTCACACTTGGTCATCCTTCTTTGAGTCTTAGTGTATTTGGACTCTTCTAGATCCATTATCATTCTATTCAGTTGTCTACCATCATGGCATCAGAGGTCTCAGGCACATCTGGTGGATCAAGGTCTAGTGCGAGTGTTTTGAGATCCTCGCAGGGCAAAGACCATTTTGAGATCCAAAGATTTGATGGTACAAACTTTGCTCTATGGAAGAATCATATTAAAGATGTGTTGATTCAAAGGAGGCAATGGAAGCCAGTAAATGGAATCTCAAAGAAGCCTGCTGACATGGATGAAGATGATTGGGATGAGTTAGATGAAATGGCCAGGTCTACCATTCAATTGCACCTAGCATATAGTATTTAATTTACATTATTAGACTGTGAAAATGCAGAGGAGCTTTGGAAGAAGCTATGCAATACATATGAAAAAGAGTCAACATCAAATAAAGTGTATCTAATGAGAAAGTTATATGACCTTCGCATGAAGGACACATATAGTGTTGTTGCTCATCTAAATGATTTTGATGGTATATTCTCCCAGTTCCATGCTCAGAAAATGGATATGGATAATGAAATGAAAGCAGTCTTATTGATGTGCACCTTGCCATCATCATGGGATACGCTATTGGCAATAGTGCACTTGGTGGTAAACTAGTCTATGATGACAAATGTGGAGCACTCTTGAGTGAGGATATTCATAGAAAAATCTATGGTTGGCACTCATAGTGGAGATGCATGTAATGTTTGTGACTCTTACCAAGGAAAGAATCAGCAATGTGGCAGGAGCAAGAACAACAAAAAGAATGGTCAATGGAATAAGAGTAGAAGTAAATCAAGGAAGAGGGATATCGAATGTCATTATTGTCATAAGAAAGGACACATGAAGAAAGATTGTTAACACTTTGAATACTCGAACAACCACTGGATTAGCTTTTAAGAACTCCTCTTTTTCATCGTCCTCAACCTCGTCAGCTAAGCTAATAGTATGGGCAACCAAGGGTTTTTCTTTAAGGGAAATATTCTTCCTTGCATGCATTGGTATTGTTACCTTTTTCTACCTTTAGTTATTACTACCACATTCAAGCCTTAATCCTACTTAACTTTAGCAATCTTGAACCAAAGCCTACCGAGCAACATTTCATAAGGAGATACTGATTCTGACATCCGAATCACCACAAAGTTTACCAAAAAACTCATTCATGCAACTTCTATTTCTTGCTTTTTCAAAATCCCTAAGGGTTGTACCCTTGTTTGATCAGCCATTTTAACTTGGAACGGAGTTAGAGCTAACTCACTTGCCCTCATCTCTTTGTAAACTCTTTTAGGTAAAATGTTTAAACCTGACCCAACATCTTCACTGTCCAAATTATATACTTCTTGATTCTCTTGATGCTTTTGAATCCATTTCTACACTTGATCTATGATTCCTTTTTGCTCCTTCCAATGTATTGGTCCCTTCTATTTAGATCTTGTTACTATCAAGACTTCAATCTCATTTGATGTTGAACATTGATTACAATCACAGCTCCATTCTTATATGTGATCTTTCTTTTTGTGCACTTGTGTTGCATGCATGTATTCAATCTGGTCCTTCTCCTTGGTCAATTCAATTATGATCACATTGGCTTGATCACATTGGCCTAAGTTACTGGTTGGTTTTGTTTTTGTGTGTGCACCTGTTGATTTTCTTGATTATATCTAATCACCGACACTCCTCTTTCTTCCCTATGCTTTACCCAAAATGGGAAATTTGGTCATATTCAATGATCTGGAGTAGAGCAATACACACACGACATTATTCTTGCAAGTCTATCATCTTGATTTTCTTGCTCCTACCATGGAGGCCTTCTAGATCTTTGTCTTTGAAATCCTTCTCTTCCCCTAATCGAAACTGCTTGATTGGTCACAAGTTCACAACTTCACCTTTGCCTCTTTCTTCATACCTTTAAGATTGACCTCTACTCTTTGGTTTATACCAACACTGGGCTATATTGTGCCCTTCCTTATCACAAATTTCACAAATTTTTCTCTCCTTTGGTGGAAGCATGGAATACCCATACTTTTTTAATTTGCTCACCAAATATTCCTATTTAACATGTTTACTTTTGACTTGAAATTTTTCTTCACTTTAACTTCCTTAACCTCACTATCATCATGACCTGAATTTGACTCAGTTTTTTATTCTTCCTCTGATTTGGAATTCTCATGTCTACCATTCTCCCATTTTGTTCTACCAAATCTTTTTTCTACTCTGGAAGTAGCTGACACCAACACATTGAATCCTCCTTCAATATCTATGCTAACTACCGCATTCCTCAAACCGCTCAATCCTTTTAGGAAATATCTAGCTAAAATCTCATTAGTTGGTCTTTCGTTACCACACAATCTTTCTACTAAGATCCAAAACTTCTGAGCATAGTCTTCTACTAACATATTCTTTTGCCAAATTGCTCTAAGCTTTTAAAGAATGTATGTTAGAGTTTTTTTCTCTTCTAAATCTTTTGCAAAAATGTTGTTTTTAAGGCATTAAAATTAGCAAAATGTGCAATGCCATACTGGCTAAACTAGCTCATGGCTTTACCTTCTAGTGTCGTTGCAAACTGTAAGCAACATGGCAATCTACATCTTCTTTGATCCTCCTCTAAATTTAGCTTCCTTGACTTTGGGGTTAGGTGGTGGTTCTGCCATGTTAGTTGGCTTAGGAGATCTCCTAAATCTTTGTTTGGTGGTCCCCATAAGTGGGTCGAATTGGAGTTGCCTCCGTACAGTCTCTCCTATCAGGATTAACACTCCTAAATATCCTTCCACTAGCCTTTCTTCGATTGCAACAAAACCTTCACCTCCCTGGTCTTCAACAATTTCTTGAGTATTTTGGTTTTCCAGCATATTGTACCACTGTTCTAGTTCATTCCATAATCCCAATTTAGCAATGCGATCCTGAGCCCTTGTGTAATATACTCCACCAAATTCTTGTGCTCGTTTTGACATTTATTTCTTACCTCATTCCTGACAAGATCAGCAAGGTTGTCAAATGTGTTGGGGTTCAACAACACATAAAAGATTTTAGTAGAGTGCAAAGGAAAGATGGTTGTTCTAATGTATTGTGCATCCTACTTCAATAATTAGATTGTGTGGAAAAACACTGATAAAGAACAAACTAAATAGAACAAATGTGACAAAAAATAGAAGAAATACTCAGAGTGACAATGAGAATTGAAAAACACCATATATTCTTGATAGATTTTGGAAAAAATGTTATCATACAATCATTGTTTGTAGCTCTCTCTTCAATATTCTCTAATACAGATTCTCTCTCTCACAGAAGCATGCAACATCCTCTTTAAAAAGACGATAATAATCTAGTACATGCAACATATAATTACTAAGTCACATGACTTTTAGGTACATCCCACTATAACTACTTATAATAGAATCTGATTAAACATAATCTGATGCAATAACTATTTGAATGAGAAAAATTACATAATATCCACTTGAGCAGAACTTTAATCGTGGAACTAAGCTATTACACTTCTATCTCATGCTCAAAAGGGAGGCAATCATATCAAATTCTTAGGAGAAGTAACCTTATCCTTACACTTAGGAAATAAAACCATGCAAGATAAACAACTAGTTTGTAAAGACTCTGATTTTCTAGAAGACCTTATCCTAGGACAATATTGGATGTAAGGTTACATTGAACTTAGATCAAGGATTTATTGCCACAAAAATAGGGCATAGAGAAGTGTTTAGCCTCCTTGAGGAAAAGCCTCTCACTAATTCCAACATTGAAAATACTAATGTGTCAAATGTGATTGTTCATGAACTAAGGAATAAAGAAGAGTCTCATCCTAGTAAACTCACTTCTTGATCCAATATATCTCTCCAATTCAAACTTTCTTCTTATGAAATTACACCATAGACCCATCCTTGCTAAGAACCTACTAAAGGGAGATCTAGTGATGCACCCATTTCTTGAGAGGAGAGTACACAGATCTTGCAAGTATGAGATCAAAGGAGACTAAGAACAAGCAAATTAATGGAGCACAACAAATATGGATTTGCAAGGAACAACTCAAAGATGATCAATCGATTCAAGGAAGGCCACAAACAATAAACCCTAGAATGGAGAAGCTACAAAGAAATTTAGCATTGGAGTAATAATTCAATTCAAGGATGATTCAAACTTGAGTGGCAAAGAACATAATGGATGCTCAAAGAGAATCCTACAAAGTTGGGTACCAAAACACACTTTTAAAGAGGTAACGACTGCTCTACAAGCATGGAACTAGAGACTAGTTCACAAATCGAAGAATCAACAAAGGATGCCAACCAACCAAAGACTACCAAAAAAAAACACACCAAAGAAGAAGAATGATCCGAGTAACTTGGTATGGAGAATCAAAGCTAAGGAGACACTATGATAAGATTGAAAGTGATCATTTGTTTCATGTCAACATTTGGGTCATGGATAGTATCAGTCTAGTGATGAGCAAGGATTTTCACATAGTCCATAATCTATCAATGACTCAAGAAATTTGGTAGAAGGCGGGAATTGATGCTTGTCTTCAACTTCCAATATATAAGCCATATTTTGAGAGTTGTGAACATGTAATGAACACATTATATTTAGCAACAAACAATGTTGGAGATAGATGTCTACGGAAGCACGTGAACAGCACAAGGAAGAAGAAGAAGCTTGGAGCACAAACACACAATACAGAATGTATTACTAGAGAATGTACAAAGATAAGTAGCCCATTAGGGCAATAGACATATATACAAGCCAGGGGAAAAAACCTCCTAAAGAGGGAAAAAAGTGCCCCGGCAGTCCTAGTGTGTTCACACACATCACTACCTAAATATATCAACAAATCCCCCCTGGGAGTGATGCGGTGAACAAGGAGCTGGCACTCATGTATAAGGAAGTGCCAAGCTATGTGGAAATCACTCCACAAAAGGAAGTAAGCCCAAAGCTTTGCGGAAAGCTTCAAACTTCTCCCTAGGCAGAGCCTTCGTGAAGAGTTTTGCTATGTTCCCCTGCGTGGGCACATATGCCAAGCTGATCTCCCCAACAGAGAACCTCTCCTTGACATAGTGATAATGCACCTCAATGTGCTTAGTGCAAGCATGGAACACAGGGTTCCTCGCAACTGCCAATGCGCTCTGACTGTCAGTGAAGATGGTGGTGGCAGAAGACTGGCCAACACCCAAATCAGCCATAAGGCGTCTGAGCCACACACACTCAACAGTCGCTGTGAAAGATGCCCTATACTCAGCCTCACAACTGGAAGTGGCCACAGTAGGCTGCTTCTTGCTCAACCAAGATATACATGAGCTACCAAGCATGAAGCAAAAACCACTGGTGGACACATGAGTGTCATAGCAACCAGCCCAATCTGAGTAAGAAAAAGCATGCAAATCTGGCGGTAGTGATCCCCCCTTGGGATAAAACAACCCAAGTAGCCGAGTACCACTCAAGTAGTGAAAGATGCGCTTAACCGCCTTCCAATGCGTGACTCTTGGGCAATGCATAAACCTGCTCATCTGTGAGACAACAAACTGAATATCTGTCTGAGTAATGCATAAGTAAATCAAGCATCCAACAGCCTGCTGATAGAGAACAACATCAAATGCATCTCCAGCATCATGAAGACTCAATCGTAAACCTGTCTCCATAGGAGTGGCAATAGACTTACAGTCTTCAAGGCCAAAACGCTGCAATAATGTGTCAATATATTTTGTTTGACACAAAGCCATTCCACCGTCAACTTGCATAAACCGAATGCCCACATAGTTATGCAAATGCCCCAAATCAGACATCTCAAATGAGGCATGCAAATCAGCCTTGAAATCAGCAATATGCTTCTCAATAGGACCAGTGAGCAGCATATCGTCAACATAGACAACAATGATCAGAAGCACATCATTAGCACGCTTAACATATAAGGTGCTTTCAGTTGGACTGTTCTCAAAACCATGTGCAACTAGATAGGCATGTATCTTCACATACCAAGCACGTGGTGCTTGCTTTAAACCATGTAATGCCTTCTTTAACCTGCATATCTGGTTTTCATGCCCTTTCTACACAAAGCCACGAGGCTGAAAAACATACACTTCTTCATGCAAATCACCATGCAAAAATGCTGTTTTGATGTCCAACTGATGTACATTCCAACCATGATGGGCTGCAAGTGCACAAAATGCTCCGAACAGTAGTCATACGGCATGTGGGTGCAAAGGTCTCATCAAAGTCAATGCCTCTTTCCTGTGCATAACCCTTTGCAACGAGCCTAGCCTTATACCTGTCAACTGTACCATCACGTTTATGCTTCAGCTTGTATACCCACTTAGTGCCAATGGCCTTCTTGCCAGGAGGCAAGTCACATAAAGACCATGTACCATTCTTCATTATAGCATCATATTCAGATTGCATAGCAGCCATCCAATTTTGTGAATTCTGTGCTTCATCAAAAGAAACAGGCTCATTCTCATCACATAGACTAGATGCAGCCATAGCATAACAATCTGATGCAAAGGAGGCACTATGAGAGCCTGAACGAGTACGATATGACAAAGGTGCATCTAATTTGCTATCACGCAAAGTTTGCACCAGCCATTTTGGCATAGTTTTTGCCTGCTCAATATCAGCTCTCTCATCAACAAGTGCATCATGTAAGTCTGCATCAGAAATGGAATGATCTGCATCATCATATGAAACCTGCAAAGGTTGAGAAGTTGCCACATTAGGACCAGCACTAGACTGTCCACCTGTAAAAAGAGGCATCAAAGTATCATATATGTCTTTGGAGCTAAGAGATGTCTCCTTAGTACATGAAAGCAATGGTTGAATAGCATCTTCCACAAAGACAACATCACGGCTAACCAGAATGCGTTTAGTCTGTGGATGATACAGACGATAGCCTTTACTTTCAAAATTGTACCCAACAAAATTACATTTTACTGCGTTATCATCCAATTTTTTGCGATGTTGTTCAGGCACTAGTGCATATGCCAAACAACCAAAAACATGCAGATGAGCAACAAATGGCTTGCGGTCGTGCTAAGCCTCATATGGAGTGATAGACTGTAGCGCTTTAGTGGGACACCTGTTCAGTACATATGCTGCACATAACAACCTCAAGCCAGAAACTATGTGGTAAAGCCTGACTCTTGACCATGCACCTCGCCATCTCCATGAGTGACCTGTTCTTTCGTTCAGCAACTCCATTCTGTTGAGGTGTATACGGCACTGTACACTGGTGTTTTATCCCACGTTCAGCTAGAAATGCATTTGGATCAGAAGACATATATTCCCCCCCTCGATCAGAACGGAGGGTGCCCATTTTACATGCTGACAGATTTTCAACCAATACCAAAAACTGTTTAAAGCACATGAACTCTTCGGACTTTGCTTTGAGTGGATATACCCATGCATGCCTGGAAAAATCATCAATGAAAGTCACGAAGTAAAGGTAATTTCCAAAAGAGGGTGTCTGCATAGGACCACAAACATCACTATGTACAAGCTGCAATTTCTGTGTAGCCCGAACTGAACCATCTTTTGGAAAGGAGGAACGCTGCATTTTGCCCAAAATATAGCCTTCACAAACATGTTTTCCAAGTGCCTCAAGTTTGGGCAAAGAGGACACCATTTCAAATTTCTGCAGGCGTAGCAAACTAGCAAAATTCATATGACCAAAGCATGCATGCCAAAGCTTTGCATCTGACATAGCCTGAGAATCATTTACTGCACATGCCAAATCATTTTTAGATCTTCATAGTCTATGAGCTTATACAGCCCACGACATAAAATTCCAGAAGCAATAATCACATCGCCATTTGACAGATCATGAACTGTACACATGTCATCAACAAATTTCACAACCAAGCCAATCTTGGCTAATGCAGAAATTGATAACAAGTTCTTCTTGATCCCTGGTACAAATAAAGCATCTGACAAAGTGAAAGAACTACCATCAGCAGTAGTCAAAATGATCTTACCAACTCACATAATAGGGTAAGAGGAGTTGTTGGCGCATGTAACAGTATTCCCTGTAGGGGCAAGCTCGAGTGAAGAGAAGAAACTGCATTGTGAGGTAATATGTCTGGTTGCCCCACTGTCAAAATACCAAACATCTGAGTCTACTACAAACATGCACTGATCATGAGAAGATGGGTCAAAACTGCAGATAGTAGTAAATGCCCATTCTTCTTCATGCACAAGGTTAGCAAACTCTGCTTTTGGTGTAGAGGCCTCTGCAACAACCATTCTAGCCTCTTTCTTCTTTGCCTCTTTTGCACTCAGTTTTGCAAAGTTCTTTATGATATGATCATTGCCTTTACAGTACTTACAAAACAATTTCTGCTTTTCTGATTTCTTCTCATCTTTATCTTCCTTCTTCGAATATGCAGAATTAGCAGATTTCTGCTTACTAGTTGAAGAGCTCCATTTTCCTTTGCCCTTTTGACTAGCCAGGAAAGCTTGATCTGCAACTCGCATAATGGACCTGTTCTGCCTCGACTGATCTTCCTGCAACAGAATAGAGACTAACTCCTCAAATGATAGGGCATTTGGATTGCCTTTCATCATCAACCGAAGAGTAGAAGCAAAACTCTAATACGAATCAGGAAGACCATTTAGAACGGTCTGCACAAGTTGAGCTATCTGGTATAACCTCATCAGCAGAAATCAACTGTTCCTTCAAATCTTTGATCTTCGTTAGGAAACTGTCCATAGAATCACCTTCATTCATGTGCTCACTCTCCAACTGTTTTCGGAGGTAAGCAACACGAGCCTCATTCCTAGCTTGGTACAATGTGGTAAGTGTATCCCAAGCATCCTTAGCTATTCTACGAGAGGGAATGTGAGGAATAATGGCACGTTTGACAGACAAAGCTATCAATGCATGTGCCTGGGCATCACTGCCATCCCATCGAATCTGCTCTATAGTAGGTGCAGTAGAAATAGTAGCACGAACAGGAATCTGCAGAGTATCATCTTCGACACCATCTTCATCGGCTCCAGCACCTGTATTTGCAGTACTTGTCGTTACAGGTGTAACATGACGTCTTTCAACACCCTGCACAATGTTCCACAATCCTTTGCAACCAATACATGTCGCATCATATAAGCCCATAATGGGTAGTTGGTACCATCCAACTTATCCTCAACAGCCAACATACGGAATACATAACTGCTTTCAGCCATGGCCGGTGACTAAAATATCTTGATGCAAAAAATTGACTGTATCTCAAAAAGTTGAATGGAACTGCCCAGACGAGTTGTGCTAAACTTGTAGTAGACTTTGAGACGCTTATACTGGCGAACAGAAACAGGTATATACCTTTGGCACAAAAAGACGAAATAGCCTGCTTCGGAGGCCGAAACGAGCTCAGATCGCAATTTCGGCACCACAAAGTGAAGCTGTTTTGATCTCGAAAACACCCTGAGTATGCTCACCAAAATTCGTACGATTATGAGACTACAAACGGAGGAGTGTCGATGGCGCCCTAGATGAAGCGACGACCTACTCTAATACCAATTGTTGGAGATAGATGTCTGCGGAAGCACGCGAACAACACAAGGAAGAAGAAGAAGCTTGGAGCACAAACACACAATACAGAATGTATTACTAGAGAATGTACAAAGATAAGTAGCCCATTAGGGCAATAGGCATATATACAAGCCGGGGGAAGAAAACCTCCTAGTGCCCCGACGGTCCTAGTGTGTTCACACACATCACTACCTAAATATATCAACAAACAAGCCATCAATACCTGAAGAAGTTGTGATAGATTTCAAGGGGAGGTTAGGAACTGCCAAATTCACTCATGAATAGATTAAGAATGATTCTAGATGGATCAAAGATGCAGTAGTATATTTGAAGGAAAAGGACCATGATGCAAAGAAGAGAAATTTTGTGGATATCAGTTAGATGGATATAGAAGAAGAAGTATGTTTAGTGCATCAACAATTTTTTTTCCCAAGCACGAACTGATACACAACAACTGATCATAAGATAGTAGTACAATTATTGTCTCTTGTTGTCAAACAAGTGGGAAATCTAATCAGCGTAACTCCATATGTACAAGAGAGATTGTTTGAGCAAAAGAAGCGATGGGGAATAAAGAATTTTCTTAATGGAAGTATTGCATCGAAAATCCTAATCTATCATGCTTTGAGAATCCATAAGAAGATACAATTGATGCCTACTACATTAGAAATGGCTCAATATGTAAATTCTGCATTGATATCAAAGAAAAAGAAGGTAATAGCACATTAGAAGCTAGCATGAGTGCAACTCGGAGGAGATGAAAGGATCTAAAAGAGTAAGAGAATATGATGAAGCTACCACTACATCATCGGCAAAAAGAGGCCATCATTTACCAACTTCTACTCTAGCTCAACTGCCACCTATCACTCAAGAGGAGTTAGAGAGTCATCACTTCATCTAGGGCATCATCCACACCCCTCCGGTCATAGTCTCAAAATCACATGAAATTTGGTGAGCATACTCAAGATGATTAGGAGATCAAAATGGGTTCGTTGTATGGTTCCAAAATTGCGATTTGAGCTTGTTTCGGCCTCCAAATGCACTATGACAATGCTTGTGTAGGCTATTTCATCTTTTTGTGCCAAACATATATACAACTTTTGGTTCGCCAGTATAAGCATCTCAAAGTCTAGAGGTTTAGCAGAACTCATCAAGGTAGTCTTGTTGAACTTTTTTCGATATAGTCATTTTTCTGCATCAGGGTATTTTAGTCAATGGCCATGGATGAAAGCAGTGATGTTTTTTGTAGGTTGGATGTTGAGGATAAGTTGGATGGTATGAATTACCCATTGTGGGCTTATATGATGCATCATGTATTGATCGCAAAAGAACTGTGGAATATTGTTAGGGTGTTGAAAAACATCCTATTACACTTGTAAATATAGGTACTAAAGCTAATGCAGATGGCATCGAAGATGGTGATCTTTTGCAAATTCCTGTTTGTGCTGTGGTCTTGTTGCACCTACTGTAGAGCAATTTGTTGGGATGACAGAGATGCTCAAGCACATGCATTGATAGCCTTGTCTGTCAAACATGCCATTATTCCTCACATTAGCTCTTGCAGATTAGCTAAGAATGCTTGGGATACACTTACCACTTTGTACCAGGCAAGGAATGAGGCTCATGTTGCTCACCTCCGAAAATAGTTGAAGAGTGAGCACATGAGTGAAGGTGATTCCATGGATAGTTTTTTAACAAAGATCAAAGATTTGAAAGAACAATTGATTTCTGCTGATGCAGTCTTGTCTGACAATTCACTTATGCAGACTGTTTTGAATGGTCTTCCCGATTCATATAAGAGTTTTGCTTCTACTCTTCGTTTGCTGATGAAAAGAAATCCAAATGCATTAACATTTGAGATGTTAGTCTCTGTTTTGTTGCAGGAAGACCAGTCTAGACAGAACATGTCTATTATGCATGTTGCAGATCAAGCTTTCCTAGCTAGTCAGAAGGGCAAAGGTAAATGGAGCTCTTCTACTAGTAAGCAAAAATCTGCTAATTCTACACAATCAAAGAAGGATGACAGAGATGACAAGAAAATAGAAAAGCAAAAATTGTTTTGCAAGTACTATAAAGCAAATGATCATGTCATAAAGAATTGTCCAAAACTGGCTGTAAAAGAGGCAAAGAAAAAAGAGGGTTGAATGGTTGTTGTAGCGGCCTCTACGCCGAAAATAGAGTCTACTAATCTAGTGCAAAATGAAGAATGGGCATTTACTAGTGTTTGTAGTTTTGACCCATCTTCTCCTAAATAGTGTATGTCTGCAGTAGACTTGGATGTTTGGTACTTTGATAGTGGGGCAACCAAACATATTACCTCGTAGCATAGTTTCTTCACTTCACTCGAGCCTGCCCCTACAAGGAATACTATCACATGTGCCAACAACTCCTCTTATCCTGTCATGGGAGTTGGTAAGATTATTCTGACTATTGTTGATGGTATTCCTTTTACATTGTTGGATGCTTTATTTGTGCGAAGGATCAAGAAGAATCTATTATCAATTTCAACTTTAGCCAAGATTGGCTTCGTTGTGAAATTTGTTGATGATAGATGTACGGTTCATGATCTATCAAATGGCGACATGATTATTGCTTATGGCATTTTATGTCGTGGGTTGTATAAGCTCATAGACTATGAAAAATCTATGAATGCTTCAGCATGTGCAGTACATGATTCTCAGACTATGTCAGATGCAAAGCTTTGGCATGCATGCTTTGGTCATCTAAATTTTGCTAGTTTGCTATGCCTACAAAAATTGAAATGGTGTCCTCTTGCCCAAACTTGAGGCACCCGGTAAACATGCTTGTGAAGGCTGTATTTTGGGCAAAATGCAGCATTCATCCTTTCCAAAAGATGGTTTAGTTCAAGCTGCTCCGAAATTACAACTTGTACATAGTGATGTCTCTGGTCCTATGCACACACCTGCTTTTGTAAACCATCTTTACTTCATGACTTTCATTGATGATTTTTCCATGCATGCATGAGTATATCCATTGAAAGAAAAGTACGAAGTGTTTATGTGATTCAAACAGTTTTTGGTTTTGGTTGAAAATCTGTCAGCATGTAAAATGGGCACCCTCCGTTCTGATCGAGGGGGGGAATATATGTCTTCTAACTTTAATGTAGTTCTGGTTGAATGTGGGATAAAACATCAGTGTATAGTTCTGTATACACCTTAACAAAACGGAGTTGCTAAACGGAATAATAGGTCATTCATGGAGATGGCGAGGTGTATGGTCAAGAGTCAGGCTTTACTACATAGTTTTTGGCTTAAGGCTATCATGTGTGCAACATATGTACTTAACAAGTGTCCCACTAAAGCATTGCAGTCTATCACTCCATATGAGGCTTGGCATGGTTGCAAGCCATCTATTGCTCATCTACATGTTTTTGGTTGTTTGGCATATGCATTAGGGCCTGAACAACAACACAGAAAATTGGATGATAAAGTGGTGAAATGTATTTTTGTTGGGTACAATTTTGAAAGCAAAGGCTATCCTTTGTATCATCCACATACTAAATGCATTTTGGTTAGCTGTGATGTTGCTTTTGTGCAAGATGCTATTCAACCATTACTTTCATGTACTAAGGAGACATCAGTTAGCTCCAAAGACATGTATGCCACTTTGCTGCCTCTTTTTATAGTTCGACACTCTAGTATTGGTCCTAATGAGGCAACTTCTTAGCCTTTGCAGGTTTCATGTGATGATGCAAATCATTCCATTTCTGATGCAGATTTACATGATGCGCTTATTGATGAGAGACCTAATACCGAGGAGGCAAAAACTATGCAAAAATGTCTAGTGTAGACTTTGCATGACAACAAAGTAAATGCACCTCTGTCATATCGTACTCGATCAGGCTCTCATAGTGTCTCTTTTGCATCAAATTGCTATGCTATGGCTGCCTTTAGTCTCTGTGATGAGAATGAGCCTAATTCCTTTGATGAAGCACAAAATTATGAAAATTGTATGGTTGCTATGCAATCTCAATATGATGATATCATGAAAAATGGTACCTAGCCTTTCTGTGACTTGCCTCCTGGCAAGAAGGCCATTGGCACTAAGTGGGTATACAAGATGAAGCATAAGACTGATGGAATAGTTGACAGGTATAAGACTAGGCTTGTTGCAAAGGATTGTGCACAAGAAAGAGGCATTGATTTTGATGAGACCTTTGCACCTACATGCCGAATGACTATTATGCATAACATCTGTGCACTTGGAGCTCATCATGGTTGGAATGTACATCAGTTGGACATTAAAAATGCATTTCTGAATGGTGACTTACATGAAGAAGTGTATTTTTCTAGCCCTGTAGCTTTGTGCAGAAAGGGCATGAAAACCAAGTATGCAGGTTGAAGAAGGCATTGTATGGTTTAAAGTAAGCACCACGTGCTTGGTATGAAAAGATAAATGCCTATCTGATTGCACATGGTTTTGAGAACAATCCAATTGAGAGCACCTTATATGTTAAGCGTTCAAATGATGTGCTTCTGATCATTGTTGTGTATGTTGATGACATGCTGCTCACTGTTCCTCCTGAGAAGCATATTGTTGACTTTAAGGATGATTTGCATGCCTCATTTGAGATGTGTGATTTGGGGCATTTGCATCATTATTTGGGCATTCAGTTTATGCAAGTTGATGGTAGAATAGCTTTGTGTCAAACGAAATATATTGACACATTATTGTAGCATTTTGGCCTTGAAGACTACAAATCTATTGCCATTCCTATGGAGACAAGTTTATGATTGAACAATCATGATGTTGGAGATGCATTTGATGCTGTTCTCTATCAGCAGGCTGTTGGATGCTTTATTTACTTATGCATTACTTGACCATATATTTAGTTTGATGTCTCACAGATGAGTAGATTTATGCATTGCCTAGGTTTCAAGTATTTTCAGGTGGTTAAGCACATCTTTCGCTAACTTGTGTTCCATGCTTGCATTAAGCACATTGAGGTGCATTATCATTATGTTAGGAGAGGTTCTATGCTAGAGAGATCAGTTTGGCATATGTGCCCACGCAGGAGAACATTGCAAAACCCTTTCACGAAGGCTCTGCCTAGGGAGAAGTTTGAAGCTTTTCGCAAAGCTTTGGACTTACTTCTTTTTGTGGGTTGATTCCACATAGCTTGGCACTTCCTTATACATGAGTGCAAGCTCCTTGTTCACAACATCACTCTAAGGGGGTATTTGTTGATATATTTAGGTAGTGATGTGTGTGAACACACTAGGATGGTCCGAGCCCTTTTTACACTCTTTAGGAGGTTTTTTCCCCCTGGCTTGTATGTACGCCTATTATCCTAACGCATCATATATGTTGGAATTTGGGGCCCCAAGATCGTTCCAATACTAAAACCTTTTGAGCATACACACTTAATTAATCAAGATGATATGTGAGAGATAGAAAGAAAGAGATCTTGAGACAAGGATAAAGAATGTAAGCTGGATGCTTACTCACTAAAAAAATAGATGTCCAAATTACAACATGGGAGTACTACGCAACCATATGATGTGGTGCACTCTGTTGGAACATCAAGCTTACACTATGCTTGAGGTGGATTTGATCTACATCAAAGGCTATTGCGTCGAAAGAATATCCGTTGGAGAGTTCTTTTTCATATGCTCATTTATTGTATTTTTTGAGAATATTTTGATGGCTCATTTACCGTTGTAAAAGCCTTGAGTTGTACACATGTAAAGGTACAAATATAGGGCCAAAATCCCACGAAATTTTGGTGGTTGGAGTTGCATTCAATCAAGCAATCAATCACCTAAAAGTAGATCAATCAAGATCTTCACTTTTCCTAGATTGTAGGGAAGTGAATTGATTCCCTCCAACAACCATTCCCACCTTCATTTGAATTCAAATTCAAGTTGTAAAAGTCGTGGAACACTCCTAGAGGCTATATAAGGAGTTGAAATCACTTGTACATTACATGGAAGCAATATACATACACTTGTGACCATCATTGTCTTGCTCCTTCAATTTTCTGCATCATCTTCTTCGCCAACAGTAATCTTGCAGAGGCTGCTGTTCTCTCCTCAGAGCTCCAAATTGAGTGCAAGAGGACTCATTGGAAAGGTATCAGTGTCTAGTTTATGCGTGTAAATTTTCAAAGCATTTGGTTCAGCAGATTTGGAGAAAGCTCAGTTTTTCTGCCTCGGGGTCAATCTCTGCGTATTCCTGAAAAATAGGAAGTACCACCGGTGAATGTCGCATTCATTCCTATAGCATATTTTGCTTATTCCTTATACTTTTGTGCATTCCATACACTCAACCCTATGTGTATCACTCCCATAAAAGGATTTTTTCTAATTGTAATCACGCTGGTCACTATGGGCATTTGAAGTTCATTGTCTCTTCCATAGATAGTAAGTTTTTTGAGCTAGTCGACCCGCGAACCTATCTGTTTTGTATCGACTCATTCTCCTTGATGCTCCAAGGTACATAGTGTGTTTCTTTGCACTTATAGCATGCCTATAAGGTCTATTTGAGTCTCCAAAAGCTCAAGGGCTGGTCTTGTGCCGGTTGGCTTGACCAAACTTCATCGCTTCGAAACGCACTTTTCTACCTTCGACAAGCTTCTCCAAGTTCTTTCAGTGGTATCAGAGCTAGTTCAAGATGGGTGACGGCTTTCCCTCAATGATCGAGAAGCTTGATCGACACAACTACGCGGCTTGGCAAATCAAAATGGAGGCCTACTTGCAAGGTAGAAATCTTTATGGAATTGTAGCAGGTGATGAAGCTATGCCTATTCCAAGATCCAAAGGAGGACCTACACAAGAGGAGACAGATAAGCTCACACTTTGGTGCGCAAGGGATGCTCAAGCAAGGTCGTACATACTAAACTCTATCTCTGACTTTCTATTACCACATATTAGAGGATGCAAGACATCTCAAGAGACTTGGGATGCCCTGGAGACTTTCTTTTCTGCTAGTACCAAAGCAAGAAAGAATCATCTTTGGAATGAGTTCAACCAAATGAAGAAGACACCTAAACAAACCATCACAGAGTTTGTTACCAAGGTCAAGGAGGTTGCAGATCAGTTAGCATCCATTGGAGAGCTGATTGAAGAAGAGGTCATCATGAGGCAAATTCTCAACGGCATTCGAAGTGATAAGCAATGGCAATCCTTCACGACGGCTTACGATCTCATCATGGATGTGCAAACTCCAGACTTCAACATTTTTCTTGGACAACTCTTCAATCAAGAAGCCAACAATAGCATAAAGGAAGGTAACTCTTATCATGGTAATTCAACGAGTGCTCTATATGCAGATAAGAAGGATAAGAAGCAGAAAGGCAAGAAGAAGGAAGAAGACGAAGAAGAGACTTCCCAAGCCAACTTCGCAAGCAAGAGCAAGTGGAAAGGGAAGAAGAAAGGACCAAAGCAAGACAAAGCCAAAGGTCAGAATGTTCAACCTTGTGCCATATGCGATAAGACCAACCACACCACTCAGAATTGCTGGTTCAATGGGAAGACCCAGAAAGGAAGTGGAAGAGGTGGATATGGTGGCAATAGAGGGAGAGGTGGACACAACTTCAACAACAACAATAGAAGCTATAATAGAAGGGACTACAACAATTATTCAGAAGATCAACCACATGAAGACTCATTACTTCTTATGAACCTAAGCCACAAAGAAGGTAAAGAAGACGATCATTTGTTCTACATAGATTCAGGATGTTCGAATCATGTTGCAGGCAACATTGCTCTTCTATCTGATTTGGAAAGTCCAAAGCATAGACATGAAGTGCAAACAGGGGATGACACAAAGCACAATGTGGAGAAGATTGGTAATGTCAAAGCTTCCAATGGCAGGACAAACATTCTGAGTAAGGTTCTCTATGTACCCACTATCACTAAAAACCTAATAAGTGTAGGCCAAATAGTTGAAAAAGGCTTGCAAGTTAGGTTCACCCAACATGGAGCTTTTGTGGAAGATCCATGTCAAGGCTTCAAGAAGATAGCCCGAGGTGAGAAGCATGGTAGGCTCTTTACTTTTGAAGTAGGAGATACCAGGAACATAGCTCTATTCAACTTTGGGTCTCAAACCCTAAGTGAGCTTGAAGTGTGGCATAAGAGACTTGCTCATGTGAATGAAAGAACCTTGAAGGATATATGCAGGGATCAAAGTGTTCTAGGACTGCCGAACATATCAAAGCAACACATGATCAACAGGTGTGATGCATGTCAGATTGGGAAGGCACAAAGACAACCATTCAACCACAAAGGCTACATCCACAACAACTTATTGGACTTAGTACATACAGATGTATGGGGACCAAGTCAAGAACCTTCATTGGCAGGATCAAGGTATTATGTCTCATTTATTGACGACCATAGTAGATGGACTGCTCTATACTTTATCAAGAGTAAGAATGAAGTATTTGATTGCTTCAAGAAGTATCTTGCACATGTGGAGAATCATATAGGTAGATCACTAAAGAAGCTCAGATCTGATGAAGGGGGAGAATACTTCTCCAAAGATTTTGATGAGTTCTTGCAGGATAAAGGTATCAAAAGGGAAGTGACTACCAGGTACTCTCCTCAACTAAATGGAATTGCAGAGAGGAGAAACAAGACATTGGTTGGATCAGCCCGAACAATGCTTGAAGAGAAGAAGTTGCCACATTATCTATGGGCAGAAGCTATTTCAACTGCAGTGTACCTTGTCAATCGACTACCATCCAAATCACTTCAAGGTATGACTCCTTATGAAGCATGGCATGGAAGAAAACCTAGTCTTGGACATTGCAAGGTTTTTGGTTGTTTAGCTTATGTTCATGTACCATCACAAATAAGAGGTAAGCTAGATGAAAGGGCAACAAAGGCTGTGTTTATTGGATATGATTCAACTCAGATGGGTTACAGGTTCTTCAATCCTTCAACCAAGCAATTCACTACAAGTAGAGATGTTGTGTTTGAAGAACACAGGTCTTGGTATGATGAAGACAAACAAAAGGTAACACTACCATATGATCTTGATTATGACTCTCATCAATTAGGAAGGAAGCATGATACACAGGTCCAGGATCCAAGAAGTGATACAGACGATGACCAAGATGAAAGAGAAAGGGATTACAAGCTATGGAAGTCAAGAGGCAAAGCAAAGATGCAAGAGGTTGGAGAATGCTCCAAACAAGCACCTAGAAGATCAGCAAGAGAGAAGACACAACCAGAAAGGTATGGATATGATTCCACATTTGTTACAAAGCATTCAATCTACTTGGCAAAAGACTCTATTTGAGAGGAACCCTCAACCTATGAAGAGGCAAAGGGAAACCCTAATTGGGAAAAGGCCATGAACGAAGAGATAGATGCATTGAAGGAAATGGACACTTGGGATTTGGTTCCAGTGTCGCCGAATCAAAAGGTAATTGGTTGCAGATGGGTATACAAAGTTAAAAGAAATTCAGATGGATCAGTTTGCAGGTACAAGGCAAGATTAGTTGCCAAAGGATGCTCACAAACTCATGGTATAGACTATGAGGAAACATTCTCACCAGTTGCAAAGATGACTACAATCAGGACATTGATAAGTGTAGCTGCTGCAAGGAATTGGAGACTCCTCCAACTTGATGTGAAAAATGCATTCCTAAATGGTTGGATAAGTGAAGAGGTATACATGTCACAACCACCAGGTTTTGAAAACCCTAATCATCCATCTTATGTTTGCAGACTTAAGAAAGCATTGTATGGATTGAAACAAGCTCCAAGAGCTTGGAATTACAGGTTGGTTACATATCTTCAAGATCAAGGGTTCAAAGCTAGCAGCTCAGATCCTTCTCTATTCATCAAAAGGGATCACAATGAGGTTATCTATCTATGTGTATATGTAGATGATATTATTGTGACAGGTGATGATCTAAATGGCATTCAAAGGATCAAGAGACACATGCAAGAGGAGTTCAAAATCAGTGACCTAGGTGAGCTCACATATTTCCTAGGTATGCAGGTGATATATACAGATGAAGGAATGTATTTGACTCAAAGAAGATACATTCAGGATCTTCTTCTCAAGTTCAAAATGGAGAACACTAAACCTGCAGGTACACCTTTGGAGATGAATCATAAACTTAGTGTTTATGAAGGTGAGAAAATTGAAGATATTAAAGAGTATCAAAGCTTGGTAGGTAGCTTGATATATGCTACTCACACAAGGGCAGACATCTCATATAGTGTGGGAGTGCTTAGTCAGTTCATGCACTCACCGAGAAGACCACACATGGATGCGGCTAAGAGAGTACTTAAGTATCTCAAAGGTACAATCAACGAAGGTATATTCTATCCTTACTCTTCCGATTTGGATATCAAAATCTACTCAGATGTAGATTGGGCAGGAGCTAAGGATGATAGAAAAAGTACATCTGGTTACTTAGCATTTGCAGGTTCGAAGCTAGTGTCATGGAGTTCCAAGAAGCAACCAATAGTTGCTTTATCCTCAACTGAAGCAGAGTACAGAGGCTTGACCATAGCAACTCAAGAGGCAATATGGTTAAAAGCATTGTATACAGATTTGGGACTTGTGAGTTCCAAACCTCACATATTTGGAGATAATGTAAGTTCCATGCATCTAGCGGCAAATCCTATTTTTCATGCGAGAACCAAGCATATAGAAGTCCATTATCACTTCATCAGGGAGAAGCTCATGGCAAAGGAGATCGACATTTCTTTTGTTCCGTCTGAAAAGCAAGTAGCAGATATGATGACGAAGGCACTTGATGGAATAAAGCTTTGTAGATTCAAAGCTATGGCAGGTATTCAACCTATCAGAGAATGAAGACTCAAGCATACTTTAGCTTGAGGGGGAGCTGTTGGAACATCAAGCTTACACTATGCTTGAGGTGGATTTGATCTACATCAAAGGCTATTGCGTCGAAAGAATATCCGTTGGAGAGTTCTTTTTCATATGTTCATTTATTGTATTTTTTGAGAATATTTTGATGGCTCATTTACCGTTGTAAAAGCCTTGAGTTGTACACATGTAAAGGTACAAATATAGGGCCAAAATCCCACGAAATTTTGGTGGTTGGAGTTGCATTCAATCAAGCAATCAATCACCTAAAAGTAGATCAATCAAGATCTTCACTTTTCCTAGATTGTAGGGAAGTGAATTGATTCCCTCCAACAACCATTCCCACCTTCATTTGAATTCAAATTCAAGTTGTAAAAGTCGTGGAACACTCCTAGAGTCTATATAAGGAGTTGAAATCACTTGTACATTACATGGAAGCAATATACATACACTTGTGACCATCATTGTCTTGCTCCTTCAATTTTCTGCATCATCTTCTTCGCCAACAGTAATCTTGCAGAGGCTGCTGCTCTCTCCTCAGAGCTCCAAATTGAGTGCAAGAGGACTCATTGGAAAGGTATCAGTGTCTAGTTTATGCGTGTAAATTTTCAAAGCATTTGGTTCAGCAGATTTGGAGAAAACTCAGTTTTTCTGCCTCGGGGTCAATCTCTGCGTATTCCTGAAAAATAGGAAGTACCACCGGTGAATGTCGCATTCATTCCTATAGCATATTTTGCTTATTCCTTATACTTTTGTGCATTCCATACACTCAACCCTATGTGTATCACTCCCATAAAAGGATTTTTTCTAATTGTAATCACGCTGGTCGCTATGGGCATTTGAAGTTCATTGTCTCTTCCATAGATAGTAAGTTTTTTGAGCTAGTCGACCCGCGAACCTATCTGTTTTGTATCGACTCATTCTCCTTGATGCTCCAAGGTACATAGTGTGTTTCTTTGCACTTATAGCATGCCTATAAGGTCTATTTGAGTCTCCAAAAGCTCAAGGGCTGGTCTTGTGCCGGTTGGCTTGACCAAACTTCATCGCTTCGAAACGCACTTTTCTACCTTCGACAAGCTTCTCCAAGTTCTTTCACACTCACTAATGGAAGAATAGCCAAGAAGATGACGATCCAAAATTCAGATTATGCTGTTATAATCTGAGTGTGTGTGAAGTAATTGAGCAATGCATCAACCTAATTCTCACAAAATAGTGCAACAAATCTGAAAATCAGCAAACCCTAATTCTAAAATTAGGGTACAAAAACCCTAAAAATAGAATATAAGGCTTACTTACAAAAGATAGCTGCCACCACCTTGTAGAAGACCTATTGCTCCAAGAGAGTAGCCTCTCCTTCACCAAAACTGCACCTCCAAAGCTTCAGAACTCCAAGAGCTGGCTCAAGTTGTGTCCAAGAGTGTGCCCTCATGGTCGTTATATAGTATTGTAGGCCTCCCATAAAGCACCATCGTAGTTTTTACGAAAAAATCACTTCGCAAGCTTAAAAAGCCATCATCACAAAAATTAACGTTTGAATTTTGCTTTTTACTTAAAAATAGCGATTGTTTTTTATTTGGATTTTTTTAAAAATTGGATCGCTAAATAAACTTTCTTTTGGACAAATTTAATCATAACCTAGCTTTTCAATAGTTTGGACCTCCAGAAAATGTTCATCCTTCATTTTGGGCTAAATTAGGGTTTGGATTATCTCCCTGTTCTGACCTCTGATGAAGAAATGAAGCATACCACTAGATAGCTCTTGCCAAGCTCTATCTATCTAGCCTAAAAAAGTTTTAGCCAAACTGTACAAAAAATGCTAAGTCCAAAATGTAGAATTGCTAGAATGTGGACCATATGTACATTGGCTTCCAACAATCCCTCCTTCAATGTCATATTGGTACAAGCTTCAGTAACCTGCAAATCTTCTCATGACTATCTCTACTCAATGCTTTGGTAAATATATCTACAACGTTCTCACTAGAAGGAACATAAACTAGCTCAATGTGTTTCTTTGCTATCTGCTCTCGAATATAGTGGTAGTGTACCTCTATATGCTTTTTCCTTGCATGATGCACTGGATTCTTTGCTACAACTATTGCACTCTGGCTATCTGAAAATATCTGGATGGGTTCATGTTTTCTCACATCTAGATAACTCAAAATCTTCTGCAACCAAACTGACTCTAGAGTAGCTCTAAATGCTGCATGATATTCAGCTTCACACGATGAAGTGGCAATAGTGGGTTGTCTTTTTGAAAGCCATGAGATAAGACAATCTCCAAGATAAAAACAAAATCCACTAGTACTTCTTCTTGTGTCTCTATCACCTGCCCAATCAGAATCTGAAAATCCTTTTAGTAACAAATGTGAAGATTTTAAAAATACCATAGCATAATTTGAAGTTCCCTTCAAATATCAAAAGATCCGCTTTACTGCTTTCCAATGTAACACTGTCAGATTCTGCATGAACCTTGATACTTGAGAAACTGCAAACTATATATCAGGACGTGTATTACAAAGATAAATCAAGCATCCAACTGCTTGACTATATAAAGTAGCATCAAATGAATCTGCATTTGCTACCATCTGTAAAGATGCGTTCTGATCCATAGGTGTTTGCATAGGTTTAGAATTACTCATTTGAAACCTCTCCAAAAGTTTGTCAATGTACTTCTGCTATGTCATAAAGATACACTCATCTTTAAATAGAAACTGAATCCCAAGATAATGTTGATGTATTTAGGTAGTGATGTGTGTGAACACACTAGGACCGCCGGGGCACTTTTTTCCCTCTTTAGGAGGTTTTTTTCCCTCGGCTTGTATATACGCCTATTGCCCTAATGGGCTACTTAATCTTTGTACATTCTCTAGTAATACATTCACTATTGTGTGTTTGTGCTCCAAGCTTCTTCTTCTTCTTCCTTGTGCTGTTTGCGTGCTTCCGCAGATGTCTATCTCCAACAATTGGTATCAGAGTAGGTCATCGCTTCATCTAGGGTGCCGTTGACACTCCTCCGTTTGCAGTCTCAAATTCGCATGAAATTTGGTGAGCATACTCAATGTGTTTCTAAGATAAAAACTACTTCGCTTTGTTCATGCTGAAATCGCAATCTGAGCTCGTTTCGGCCTCCGAACGCACTATCGCAACGCTTGTGCAGGTTATTTCGTCTTTTTGTGCCAAAGATATATACCAGTTTCTGTTCGCCAATTTAAGCGTCTCGAAGTCTGCTACACGTCTAGCAGAACTCGTCTAGGCAGTTCTGTTCAACTTTTTGAGATACAATCAATTTTCTGCATCAAGGTATTTTAGTCACCGGCCATGGCTGAAAGCAGTGATGTATTCCGTATGTTGGCTATTGAGGGTAAGTTGGATGGTACCAACTACCCATTATGGGCTTATATGATGCGACATGTTTTGGTTGCAAAAGGATTGTGGAACATTGTGCAGGGTGTTGAAAGACGTCCTGTTACACCTGTAACGACATGTACTGCAAATACAGGTGCTTGAGCTGATGAAGATGGTGTCGAAGATGATATTCCGCAGATTCCTGTTCGTGCTGCTGTTTCTGTTGCACCTACTGCAGAGCAGATTCGTTGGGATGGCAGAGATGCCCAGGCACATGCATTGATAGCTTTGTCTATCAAACATGCCATTATTCCTCATATTCGCTCTTGCAGAATAGCTAGGGATGCATGGGATACACTTACCACATTGTACCAAGCTAGGAATGAGGCTCGTGTTGCTTACCTCCGAAAACAGTTGGAGAGTGAGCACATGAATGAAGGTGATTCTATGGACAGTTTCCTAACAAAGATCAAAGATTTGAAGGAACAATTGATTTCTGCTAATGAGGTTATACCAGATAGCTCACTTGTGCAGATAGTTCTGAATGGTCTTCCTGACTCATATCAGAGTTTTGCTTCTACTCTTCGGGTGATGATGAAAGGCAATCTGAATGCCTTATCATTTGAGGAGTTAGTCTTTGTTCTGTTGCAGGAAGATCAGTCCAGGCAGAACAGGTCCATTATGCATGTTGCAGATCAAGCTTTCCTGGCTAGTCAGAAGGGCAAAGGAAAATGGAGCTCTTCTACTAGTAAGCAGAAATCTGCAAATGCTGCACATTCGAAGAACCAGGATAAAGATGAGAAGAAATCAGAAAAGCAGAAATTGTTTTGCAAGTACTGTAAAGGGAATGATCATATCATAAAGAACTGTCCAAAACTGGTTGCAAACGAGGGAAAGAAAAAGGAGGCTGGAATGGTTGTTGCAGAAGCCTCTACACCAAAAACAGAGTCTACTAATATTGTGCAGGAAGAAGAATGGGTGTTTACTACTGTTTGCAGTTTTGACCCATCTTCTCATGAGCAGTGCATGTCTGCAGTGGACTCAGATGTTTGGTACTTTGACAGTGGGGCGACCAAACATATTACCTCGCAGCGCAGTTTCTTCTCTTCACTCGAGCCTGCCCCTACAGGGAATACTGTCACATGTGCCAACAACTCCTCTTATCTTGTTATGGGAGTTGGTAAAATCATTTTGACTATTGCTGATGGTAGTTCTTTCACTTTGTCAGATGCTTTATTTGTGCCAGGGATAAAAAAGAACTTGTTATCAGTTTTTGCGTTAGCCAAGATTGGCTTGGTTGTGAAAATTTGTTGATGACAGGTGTATAGTTCATGATCTATCAAATGGCGATGTGATTATTGCTTCTGGCATTTTATGTCGTGGGGTGTATAAGCTCATAGACTATGAAAGATTTGTGAATGATTCGGCATGTGTAGTTCATGATTCTCAGGCTATGTCAGATGCAAAGCTTTGGCATGTACGCTTTGGTCATTTGAATTTTGCTAGTTTGCTACGCCTGCAGAAATCTGATATGGTGTCTTCTTTGCCCAAGCTTGAGGCACCTGGAAAACATGTATGTGAAGCCTGTATTTTGGGCAAAATGCAGCGTTCCTCCTTTCCAAAAGATGGTTCAGTTCGGGCTATGCAGAATTGCAGCTTGTACATAGTGATGTCTGCGGTCCTATGCAGACACCCTCTTTTGGGAATTACCTTTACTTCGTGACTTTCATCGATGATTTCTCTAGGCATGCATGGGTATATCCATTGAAGGCAAAGTCCAAAGTGTTCATGTGCTTCAAATAGTTTTTGGTTTTGGCTGAAAATTTGTTAGCATGTAAAATGGGCACCCTCCGTTCTGATCGAGGGGGGGAATATATGTCTTCTGATTTTAATGCATTTCTGGCTGAACGTGGGATAAAACACCAGTGTACAGTGCCGTATACACCTCAACAGAATGGAGTTGCTGAACGAAAGAACAGGTCACTCATGGAGATGGCGAGGTGCATGGTCAAGAGTCAGGCTTTACCACATAGTTTGTGGCTTGAGGCTGTCATGTGTGTAGCATATGTACTAAATAAGTGTCCCACTAAAGCGCTGCAGTCTATCACTCCATATGAGGCTTGGCATGACCGCAAGCCATCTGTTGCTCATCTGCGTGTTTTTGGTTGTTTGGCATATGCATTAGTGCCTGAACAACATCGCAGAAAATTGGATGATAAGGCAGTAAAATGTATTTTTGTTGGGTACAATTCTGAAAGTAAAGGCTATCGTCTGTATCATCCACAGACTAAACGCATTCTGGTTAGCCGTGATGTTGTCTTTGTGGAAGATGCTATTCAGCCATTGCTTTCATGTACTAAGGAGACATCTGTTAGCTCCAAAGACATGTATGATACTTTGATGCCTCTTTTTACAGGTGGACAGTCTAGTGCTGGTCCTAATGAGGCAACTTCTCAGCCTTTGTAGGTTTCATATGATGATGCAGATCATTCTATTTCTGATGCAGATTTACATGATGCACTTGTTGATGAGAGAGCTGATATTGAGCAGGCAAAAACTATGCCAAAATGGCTGGTGCAGACTTTGCGTGACAACAAATTAGATGCACCTTTGTCATATCGTACTCGTTCAGGCTCTCATAGTGCCTCCTTTGCATCAGATTGCTATGCTATGGCTGCCTCTAGTCTCTGTGATGAGAATGAGACTGTTTCTTTTGATGAAGCACAGAATTCAGAAAATTGGATGGCTGCTATGCAATCTGAATATGATGCTACAATGAAGAATGGTTCATGGTCTTTATGTGACTTGCCTCCTGGCAAGAAGGCCATTGGAACTAAGTGGGTATACAAGCTGAAGCATAAACCTGATGGTACAGTTGGTAGGTATAAGGCTAGGCTTGTTGCAAAGGGTTATGCGCAGGAAAGAGGCATTGATTTTGATGAGACCTTTGCACCTACATGCCGTATGACTACTGTTCGGAGCATTTGTGCACTTGCAGCCCATCATGGTTGGAATGTACATCAGTTGGACATTAAAACAACATTTCTGAATGCTGACTTGCATGAAGAAGTGTATGTTTTTCAGCCCCGTGGCTTTGTGCAGAAAGGGCATGAAAACCAGGTGTGCAGGTTAAAGAAGGCATTATAAGGTTTAAAGCAAGCACCACGTGCTTGGTATGAGAAGATACATGCCTATCTGGTTGCACATGGTTTTGAGAACATTCCAACTGAAAGCACCTTATATATTAAGCGTGCTAATGCTGTGCTTCTGATCATTGTTGTCTATGTTGACGACATGCTGCTCACTGGTCCTATTGAGAAGCATATTGCTGATTTCAAGGCTGATTTGCATGCCTCATTTGAGATGTCTGATTTGGGGCATTTGCATCACTATTTAGGCATTCAATTTATGCAAGTTGATGGTGGAATGGCTTTGTGTCAAATGAAATATATTGACACATTATTGCAGCGTTTTGGCCTTGAAGACTGTAAGCCTATTGCCACTCCTATGGAGATAGGTTTAGTATTGAGTCTTCATGATGCTGGAGATGCATTTGATGCTGTTCTCTATCAATAGGCTGTTGGATGCTTGATTTACTTATGCATTACTCGGCCAGATATTCAGTTTGCTGTCTCACAGGTGAGCAGGTTTATGCATTGCCCAGGAGTCACGCATTGGAAGGCAGTTAAGCGCATCTTTCGCTACTTGAGTGGTACTCGGATACTTGGGTTGTTTTATCCCAAGGGGGGATCACTATCGCGAGATTTGCATGCTTTTTCTGACTCAGATTGGGCTGGTTGCTATGACACTCGTGTGTCCACCAGTGGTTTTTGCTTCATGCTTGGTAGCTCATGTATATCTTGGTTGAGCAAGAAGCAGCCTACTGTGGCCACTTCCAGTTGTGAGGCTGAGTATAGGGCAACTTTCATAGCGACTGTTGAGTGTGTGTGGCTCATACGCCTTATGGCTGATTTGGGTGTTGGCCAGTCTTCTGCCACCACCATCTTCACTGACAGTCAGAGCGCATTGGCAGTTGCGAGGAACCCTATGTTCCATGCTCGCACTAAGCACATTGAGGTGCATTATCAGTATGTCAGGGAGAGGTTCTCTGTTGGAAAGATCAGCTTGGCATATGTGCCCACGCAGGAGAACATAGGAGACCTTTTCACAAAAGCTCTGCCTAGGGAGAAGTTTGAAGCTTTTCGCAAAGCTTTGGGCTTACTTCCTTTTGTGGAGTGATTTCCACATAGCTTGGCACTTCCTTATACATGAGTGCCAGCTCCTTGTTCACCGCATCACTCCCAGGGGGGATTTGTTGATATATTTAGGGAGTGATGTGTGTGAACACACTAGGATCACCGGGGCACTTTTTTCCCTCTTTAGGAGGTTTTTTTCCCTCGGCTTGTATATACGCCTATTGCCCTAATGGGCTACTTAATCTTTGTACATTCTCTAGTAATACATTCACTATTGTGTGTTTGTGCTCCAAGCTTCTTCTTCTTCTTCCTTGTGTTGTTCGTGTGCTTCCGTAGACGTCTATCTCCAACAGATAATAATGCAAGACTCCCAAATCATTCACATCAAATGTTTGTTTCAATTGTTCTTTGAACATCTGCAAATCTTCATCTCTGGGACCTGTGATTGTAATATCATCCACATAAATGATCGCTATAATCATCACACCTAGTTCAGCTTTGACATAAAGAGTAGGAGCTGCATCTGAGTTATGGAAATCAATGGTCAAAAGATATGTATGTATCTTTTCATACCATGCTCTAGGTGCCTGTTTTAAACCATATAAAGCTTTTATCAGCTTACATACCAAATGTTCTTTACCTGTCTATTCAAAACCTTCTGGCTACTGAATATACACATCCTCATGTAAATCACCATTTAGAAAAGCAGTCTGTATATCAAGTTGATATATATGCCAACCAAAAGGTGCTGCTAAAGCAAGAATTGACCTAATAACAGTCATCCTAGATGTAGGAGCAAATGTCTCATCATAATCAATACCTTTTTGTTGTGCATATCCTTTGACAACTAATCTAGCCTTATACCCGTCAATAGTACCATCTGCTTTCCTTTTGATTTTGAAGATCCATTTTACATCTATATCCTTCGTTCCCTCTGGTAACTCACATAGCTGCCAAGTTTGATTCTTATGAATAGAATCAATCTCTTTTTGCATAGCTTTTCTCCAAATAGGAACGTTAAGTGCATCTTTAACACATGCAGGTTCATCTTCAACTGTCGTAAGTGCCAAAATATCATGAATCTCAAAGTCTTCAGCAAAACTTACATGATCTTTTTGTTGTTCTTGTCTAGTCTGACTCCTTGCTCTTCGTGTAAAAGTCTTTATACCACTACCTTTCCAAGTCTGATATAACCATGTAGGTGTATCCTTAAATAGTGGTGAAACTCTGTCTGACCCTTCAACTTCCACAGGTTCTGGAACTTGTCCTTCCGAGGTGCTAGGACTTTTTGGAACTCTAACTTCTTCCATTTCTGGAACCAAAGTCTCATGTGGAACTGGCTCTGTAGAAGGTTGTGAAATTCCTCTTTCTTCAACTCTTTCTTGAATCCTAGGAATTTTAACTCCCTCCTGATATGGATGAACATGTAAATCCAAAATCTTTCTAAAAAATCCATAGTCATTTCCCACCTCCTATGTTCATTTCTTCCATCACATTAAGTGCTATTAATTTCTCGAAGTATGATAGAGAGTTTGTTACATATACTAAGGTGGTGAAAAGCTTTCCATTTTTTATCATCTCTCAAACCATTGTGTGTGCCACTAGGTCATCATCTTCAGTGTGACACCCAATTGATCCAAGAGCATCCATAATCTCTTTGATCTTCAATATGTAGCCATTGATTGAACTACTCATATCCTTCTATGTGGATTAGCTAATTCTTGAGCTATATCTTCCTAGATTCAGTACTCATGGAATACAACCTCACAAGTGTCTTCCATACCTAGCTTCTATTCATAGATTCACTGGACACTTGTATGACTGCATTGATTGCTAACCATTTTTTTGTCTTATCATTGTATGGATACATTTCTATAGAGTGACTTCCGTTCTCACAGATTGCACAATAAACTTGATTCAATGCATAATTTGCTGCCACATGTCTTGGATTTCTACACTTTATGCAAAAGATCTGTTTCAAAAAATCTTCATCTTTGCTCTTGCTAGTCTTCACCCATTCGAGATCTTCTACAAATCTGTTGACTTTGTGTTCCAACTGCAAAGCCATTTCAATAACAACATCCAGTGTCATACCACCAATGGACCCGATTATCATAACCTGACGTAATTGTGGGTTAAGACCATTTATAAAGCATTATGTGATGACATCATTTGGTAAGTTAGCATTTTCTTGCATCAACTATCTGAGGTGAGTACGAAAAATGGTGGCATACTCTTGCACTCCCTGGTTTGTCTTTGTCTTTTGTTATGCAGGAAATCAAAATTTTTTGTTGCATTCTTCTTTAACCAAAATTGTTGCAGAAAAGCATTCCAAACATCATCATAACATCAAAAATGATTTGGGTCAAACTCCATTAATCATTACGTTACTTCGTTAACCAGTGTTGAAAACTATTGCTTTGTGTTCATCATCATCTGGGTTGTCTAATACATTGTAATTAATTTCAAATGTGCAGACATGAGCATCAAGGTCATCTCTTGGGAGTCTTGCGAATTTAGCATAGGTTACACCAATTGGAAAGTATTTTCTTTGTCCTTTGTGTTGTCTACCCTGTTGTCCACCTTGTAGATGTTCCATTGCTTTAGGATTGAAGTATTTGAGTGCGTCCACTACTTCTTCGAAATCAGAGGTAGTAGGTGAAGCTTTATTAGTAACTAAGGGTAAACCTTGTGGAAGT
Organism: Ceratopteris richardii; assembly: GCA_020310875.1. NCBI lineage: Eukaryota > Viridiplantae > Streptophyta > Polypodiopsida > Polypodiales > Pteridaceae > Ceratopteris > Ceratopteris richardii. Next base: position 93,479,043 of record CM035429.1, read on the forward strand.
TGAAAATTTAGTTGTTGAATGGGTTCTAAGTCTTCTCTCTGCCATACTTTCCTACTACTCCATAATCTTGGAAATGTTTTCACGATGTGCCATTCAATTGGCATTCTCCAACCTTCTTCGATATTGATCGGCTTGGAGACTAGCTCCTCTGCAATTTTCGGGATGTCCATTACAATTTTTGATGTAGATTTAGTTTGCACAAAATGAGTGGTTTGCATCTTTTCAATTGCAATTGGAACTTTGACAGCGTCCAAAGCACCATCGAGAACTAGAATTTCATGGAACATCAGACTTTCACTGAACTCTGAGTTGCTACCAAACATCGAAATATCACCAAACATCACCAAAGATTTCTATGGTATTTCTTGCAGATGGAAAACAAGGAAATACTGCGGTGTCACACGACACTTGCTGCAATCTTCCCTTCAGATGTTGCACCTTCACTGGCTTTATGTTGTGGGGTACCCAATGCACTATTCACTCGAATAGGATGTTTGTCACTTCTGTACTTCGGATAGATCTCATTAGAACATGATACCCAGATGTAGATGATACAAACCACTCCCTAGATGGGTCACCAATGTTAACCTCTCTCATCTTGTAATTTGGTGAAGCAAGAGGACAGGTTGACAAGGTTCTTGGGTGGTAGAGTTTAGTAAGGACTGAATTCCTATGTTTCTTCAACTTTTTACATTGAATTAGTTAATAGTTTTTTGATTACAGTAACAATCTTATAGTCTGCACTAAACTTCATAGATTCATAGACACCAAACAAACTGACTATTCATCAAATCATGTAACCAGTACTTAGAGATAACAAACCATTAACTATTACATAGCACATCACTTAGAATATCTGAAAACAAGTGAGTTTAACAAAGCCCTCTTCTTTGCGTAGCAGAACTGATAGTCTGGCATGTCCGGTATCTGTCTTCTTCTTGACTTGTCTACGTACCCTAGATAGAACAATGTATATTACTTATGAAAGGTTACATCCTGTGGTCTGCCTCTTTGATGAGATGTTTTAGTGAATTACTATTTACAAAGTCTGGCATTGGAGGGCTAAAAATGGCCCCATCATCTCGTTCACAAGCTTTTCATGGAGACCTTATGTATCATCATCTTTCTCATGAGACTAAAGACTTATCACTTCAATCTCTCAAGCTTTCGTGGAAAGCTTCATAGTGTAGCATCACTTCACTCTCTCAAGCTTTCATAGAAAGCTTCATAATTTAGCAAGACTTATCACTTCAATCTCTCAAGCTTTCATGGAAAGCTTCATAGTTTAGCATCTTTCATGGTGACCTTGGTGGCCCCATCATCTCCTTCATAAGCTCTCCATGGACACCTTATGTATCATCATCTTTGTCATGATACTAAAGACTTATCACTTCAATCTCTCAAGCTTTCATTCTTGGAAAGCTTAATATCTAGTGCATGCATGGAATGTCTCATGCTCACAATGTTTGTCCCTCAAGCTTGTGTGTCTTCATCCCTCTCAAGATCTTTTGCAAAAGAAGAGGATCGTAGAGGTGCGTGGATGGGTTGAACACACAACCTCACGTTTTGATGCCATTTCGTGTAACGAATTTACCATACACTTTTCATTTAAAAGCAACTCTACCCGTAGGAAAATATAACGAATCTTAGAGGCATATCTTCACTTTGCCCTCTTATTTTATCTATGCATCCCTCATGGGATCACTCTCCACAACTCTTCCTTTCTTCTTATCCTTCTTCATTGAATGTTCCAACCCTCTCTACATCTGGAGCATGAACTTAAGATTGTGATGCTTACAGAAGGACTAAAACCATAACTATCTCAATACTTTTATTTGGAGCATCAAAGAAGAAGAGGAGGCCTAGCTTCTTTGTAGTAACATGAGGAGCATAGTGGGGGAAATATGAGTCACTAATGAGCTACTTCATGGAGCACTAAAAAGAGATGTAGTAAAGCTCTTCTTCTCTGTTTGGATAATCAAAGGAAGAAAAGAGGAGGAGGGTATTTTCTCCACATGGAGAGCAAAGATGGGTAGAAATCCTTTTTTCACATGGGTGTAATTTTTGTCTTAGAGTGTAACTTGTGGTGAGTACATGTAACTACTCTTTTGTATGTTTCATAAAAGAATAAGCATTGTAATCTTCTTGTATTAATCGAATCCCTACAAACACTCAAGCCCCTTTCCTTTAAAGAATCCCCCAACATCTCTCTTATCTCATATTTAACTCACACGTTAAAAACTATAGGTTACACACATAGACATAGAGTTTAGTGTAGATGGGTTAAATGGAGGCCTAAAAACTCTTTCATGGAGGGCTCCCAAAACCTAGGGTCTTAAGCACCCATGGAAGGGAAAAGAGGCTATATTCAGTTTGCATATTTGAACATCATTTACAAAAAACTCTTTTCTGATAGGCAAAACTCAAAGTGGTTTTGTTAGAACATTTGAAAGGTACAAAATCTATGTAGTAAGACTTATATTCTATGTTACCTGCTTCAAAGATTGAAGGCCTAAAGTGGAATATAGAGTCTTCATTGGATCTTGGATGCACGTTTCATCCAGTAGAACTATGCTCTTGAAGCCTTTTTCCAATGCATTTCTGAAGTTGACCTATTAGTTGCTGATTCTGAAGTTTTTCTATCTGAGTGTGCATTTAGGTATCTATGATAAATTTGTGTAGTGTTGGTAGTAGCATGCACATGTAGTCTAGAAGCATTTTCCTTTCTATCACTTGTCTTAAAAAAAAAAGTACCATAAAGACAAAAAAGAAGAAGAAGAAGAAGAAGAAGAAGAAAAAGAAGAAGAAGAAGAAGAAGAGGAAGAGGAAGAAGAAGAAGAAGAAGAAGAAGAAGAAGAAGAAGAAGAAGAAGAAGAAGAGGAAGAGGAAGAAGAAGAAGAAGAAGAAGAAGAAGAAGAAGAAGAAGAAGAAGAAGAAGAAGAAGAAGAAGAAGAAGAAGAAGAGTAGGAGGAGGAGGAAGAAGAAGAAGAAGAAGAAGAAGCAGAAGAAGAAGAAGAAGAAGAAGAAGAAGAAGAAGAAGAAGAAGAAGAAGAAGACGAAGAAGAAGAAGAAGAAGAAGAAGAAGAAGAAGAAGAAGAAGAAGAAGAAGAAGAAGAAGAAGAAGAAGAAGAAGAAGAAGAAGAAGATGATGATGATGATGATGATGATGATGATGGACAAGAAAGAGATGAAGAAGAAATTTGTTCATGTGCATATCTTCTTGTGATCCCTTTTTCTTGTATGTCTGTTATTTTTCTATTTTCAACGGATCTATGTCTCTTCATTTTCCTTGTTATTGGCACCAAGATGAGTTCAATATCAAGATCTTTAAAGAGTCTTCCACCATATACAAGAAACTTTTTCTCGCCATCAAGATGAGTTCAATACCAACATCTTTAAAGAGTCTTTCACCATATACAAGAAACTAGTAATTGTTTTCACCTCTTTCGTATATGGATTGGAGTTTTTATTAAACTCCCCAAGTTTGGAAATAGTATTTACATCATATTTGGTATCTCGTGTTTCTTGGTTGAACAGGAAATTCACCTTGGCATTGCTGGGATATAAGGCAAAGTATAAGAAACAATCAAAATCATAGTGAACATATCTATCACATATGACTTTTAACGAACACTGTGTTTATTTCCTAAAATCATCTACCACCATACTCTATAAGGATGCATTGAAAATTTTGTATAAGAAAGAGTTTCATGCTCATATGAACCAAACAAGCTTAACCAACATTAAAGAGACGTACACTACAAGAAGGTTGCCAAGAGTTATAAAGAAGACTCATAAGCCCATCCTCCCCTTTTGGGGAATCCACTTCCGTTTAGTTTACTACCTTGCATTAAGACAATATTCATGTATCATTGATGGCAATACTTAGTTTCCTTGCTGATTCCTGGCCATTAGCTCAGTCCTACCTCTACTTTGTGGGATAAGGGGGATCCAAGGGCACTTTGCCCATTCACTATATGATTGTTTTTTTCAATTAATTCAAGCTAGAAAGACAAAGCTTCGATCAAAATTTCTCTTTTTCTTTTTTAAATATTCATGTATCACAATGGTGCCCTACTTTTATGGCTCCTAGTTCTTCTTCTACAGATTCTAAACATTTATATTTGGAGACATTTTTTAATGTATTAAAAACATTTTTGGTGCATTTTCTTTCTACATTCTCCATAGAACCTTCCCACTGATTGCTGTTAGAACAAACGGATGCCTCCATCTAGAAAGCTTGTTGCTAGAAAACTATCCGACCTTGACCTAACTGGATCACCCATTAGGAAAATTTTGAGGTCGTCATGGTCCAAATTTATTTTAGAGAATTATTTCTTAACTATTTTTTTTTTGTTTGTTTGGTTATGAGGAGATGTTTGAGGGTGGTTTTCATTTGCTCAAGAGTAGTTTTGCACACTCTTTTTGAGGAAAACGAGACTTGAATTTAATGCACCACAAGGACTTGATAGTGCTTTTGGCATGGAGGAGAATATTCATTGGATTTAATGATTCATAAGTCAAAACATTATGTTTCAGAGAGAATTCATGAAATCAAGCATTAGCCATTGATTTAATGCATCGATCTGACACCCAAATGTGACATGGACCATATCACTAGGTTTGGCAACCCTTAGATCAAAATGTGAAATCAAATGTGGTTCATAAAAATGCAAGATCAATGGAAGACACTTATTTTTGGAAGGATTGGGTGAGATGCACAATTGAATTTGTGCCTTAGATCTTGGACTCCATCCAATGGTTTAGACCCATCCCTAGTTTTCAAGAAGACCTCTTAATATCTACCCTTGATCTTGATCTTGAGGATATACAAGGGATCAAATTGATTTGAATAATGGGAAACAACTAAAAAAGTGGTTTTTCAATCCATATAGAACGAAATTATCCATCACTCTAATATACCAAACATTTTCCTAAATTGGCAAGTATCTATTGGCTCTTTTGTGAATAAGGTTTTTTAACCTATTGGAAAGAAACAAGCCCTTCATTACCTCAACCTTCCTAACATTGAAAAAGGTTTTTTGCATCTTCATTCTATGTGTGCATAAGGAAAGGAGATGCCCAATGTCTTCCTCAACTTGGCCAACAATAGCATAAAGGAAGGTAACTCCTATCATGGTAATTCAACTAGTGCTCTATATGCAGATAAGAAGGGAAGAAGCAGAAAGGAAAGAAGAAGGAAGAAGATGAAGAAGAGACTTCCCAAGCCAACTTCGCAAGCAAAAGCAAGTGGAAAGGGAAGAAGAAAGGACCAAAGCAAGACAAAGCCAAAGCTGAGAATGTTCAACCTTGTGCCATATGTGAAAAGACCAACCACACCACTCAGAATTGCTGGTTCAATGGGAAGACCCAGAAAGGAAGTGGAAGAGGTGGATATGGCAGCAATAGAGGCAGAGGTGGACACAACTTCAACAATAACAATAGAGGCTATAATAGAAGGGACTATAATAATTATTCATAAGATCAACCACATGAAGACTCATTGTTTCTCATGAATCTAAGCCACAAAGAAGGTAAAGAATATGATCATTTGTTCTACATAGATTCAAGATGTTCAAATCATGTTGCAGGCAACATTGCTCTTCTATCTGACTTGGAAACTCCAAAGCAGAGACATGAAGTGCAAAGAGGGGATGACACAAAGCACAATGTGGAGAAGATTGGTAATGTAAAAGCTTTCAATGGTAGGACAAACATTCTAAGTAAGGTTCTCTATGTACCCACTATCACTAAAAACCTAATAAGTGTAGGCCAAATAGTTGAAAAAGGTTTGCAAGTTAGGTTCACCCAACATGGAGCTTTTGTGGAAGATCCATTTCAAGGCTTCAGGAATAGCCAGAGGTGAGAAGCATTGTAGGATCTTTACTTTTGAAGTAGGAGAAACCAGGAACATAGCTCTATTCACTTTTGGGTCTCAAACCCTAAGCAAGTTTGAAGTGTGGCATACGAGACTTGCATAAGAGACTTGTTCATGTGAATGAAAGAACCTTGAAGGATATATGCAGGGATCAAAGTGTTCTAGGACTTCGGAACATATCAAAGCAACACATGATCAAGAGGTGTGATGCATGTCAGATTGGGAAGGCACAAAGACACCCATTCAACCACAAAGGCTACATCCACAACAACTTATTGGACTTAGTACATACAGATGTATGGGGACCAAGTCAAGAACCTTCATTGGCAGGATCAAGATATTATGTCTCATTTATTGACAACCATAGTAGATGGACTGTTCTATACTTTATCAAGAGTAAGAATGAAGTGTTTGATTGCTTCAAGAAGTATCTAGCACATGTGGAGAATCATACAGGTAGATCACTAAAGAAGCTCATATCTGATGGAGGGGGAGAATACTTCTCCAAAGAGTTTGATGAGTTCTTGCAGGATAAAGGTATCAAAAGGGAAGTAACTACGAGGTACTCTCCTCAACTAAATGGAATTTTAGAGAGTAGAAACAAGACATTGGTTGGATCAATGAGAACAATGCTTGAAGAGAAGAAGTTGCCACATTATCTATGGGCAGAAGCTATTTCAACTGCTGTGTACCTTGTCAATAGACTACCATCCAAATCACTTCAAGGTATGACTCCTTATGAAGCATGGCATGGAAGAAAACCTAGTCTTGGACATTGCAAGGTGTTTGGCTATTTAGGTTATGTTCATGTACCATCACAAATAAGAGGTAAGCTAGATGAAAGGGCAACAAAGGCAGTGTTTATTGGATACGATTCAACTCAAATGGGTTACAGGTTCTATACTCCTTCAACCAAGCAATGCACTACACGTAGATATGTTGTGTTTGAAGAACACAGATCTTGGTATGATGAAGACAAACAAAAGGTAACTCTACCATATGATCTTGATTCTGATTCTCATCAATTAGGAAGCAAGCATGATGCACATGTCCAGGATCCAAGAAGTGATATAGATGATGACCAAGATGAAAGAGAAAGGGATTACAAACTATGGAAGTCAAGAGGCAAAGCAAAGATGCAAGACGCTGGAGAATGCTCCAAACAAGAACCTAGAAGATCAGCAAGAGAGAAGAAACAACCAAAAAGGTATGGATATGATTCCACATTTGTTACAAAGCATTCAATCTACTTGGCAAAATAGTCTATTTCAAAAGAACCCTCAACCTATGAAGAGGCAAAGGGAAACCCTAATTGGGAAAAGGCCATGAAACAAGAAATAGATGCATTGAAGGAGATGGACACTTGGGATTTGGTTCCAATGTCGTCGAATCAAAAGGCAATTGGTTGCAGATGGGTATATAAAGTTAAAAGAAATTCAGATGGTTGCAAATATGACTACAATCAGGACATTGATAAGTGTAGCTGCTGCAAGGAATTGGAGACTCCTCCAACTCGATGTGAAAAATGCATTCTTAAACGGTTGGATACGTGAAGAGGTATACATGTCACAACCACCAGGTTTTGAAAATCCTAATCATCCATCTTATGTTTGCAGACTTAAGAAAGCATGTTACATATCTTCAAGCTCAAGGGTTCAAAGCTAGCAACTCAGATCCTTCTCTATTCATCAAAAGGGATCACGATGAGGTTATCTATCTATGTGTATATGTAGATGATATTATTGTGATAGGTCATGATCTAAATGGCATTCAAAGGATCAAGAGACACATGCAACAGGAGTTCAAAATCAGTGACCTAGGTGAGCTCACATATTTCCTAGGTATGTAGGTGGTATACATAGATGAAGGAATGTATTTGACTCAAAGAAGATACATTCATGATCTACTTCTCAAGTTGAAAATGAGAACACTAAATCTGCAGGTACACCTTTGGAGATGAATCATAAACTTAGTGTTTATGAAGGTGAGAAAATTGAAGACATTAAAGAGTATCAAAGCTTGTTAGATAGCTTGATATATGCTACTCATACAAGGGTAGACATCTCATATAGTGTTGGAGTTCTTAGTCAGTTCATGCACTCACCGAGAAGACCACACATGGATGCAGCTAAGAGAATACTTAATTATCTCAAAGGTACAATCAATGAAGGTATATTCTATCCTTACTCCTCAGATTTGGATATCAAAATCCATCAGATGTAGATTGGGCATGAGCTAAGGATGATAGAAGAAGTACTTCTAGTTACTTAGCATTCGGAGGTTCAAAGCTAGCGTCATGGAGTTCCAAGAAGCAACCAACAGTTGCTTTATCCTCGACTGAAGCAGAGTACAGAGGCTTGACCATAACGACTCAAGAGGCAATATGGTTAAAGGCATTGTATATAGATTTGGGACTTCTAAGTTCCAAACCTCACATATTTGGAGATAATGTAAGTTCCATGCATCTAGCCGCAAACCCTATTTTCCATGCAAGAACCAAACACATAGAGGTGCATTACCACTTCATCAGGGAGAAGCTCATGGTAAAGGAGATTGATATTTCCTTTGTTCCTATTGAAAAGCAAGTAACAGATATGATGACGAAGGCACTTGATGGAATTTTGTAGATTCAAAGCTATGGCAGGTATTCAACCTATCAGAGAATGAAGACTCAAGCATTATTTAGCTTGAGGGGGAGATGTTGGAACATCAAGCTTACACTATTCTTGAGGTGGATTTGATCTACATCAAAGGCTATCGCGTCGAAAGAATATCCATTGGAGAGTTCTTTTTCTTATGCTCACTTATTGTTTTTTTTTAAATATTTTTTCATGGATCTTTTACCATTGTAAAAGCTTTGACTTTACACATGTAAAAGTAGAAAGATAGAGCCCAATTCCCAAAAATTTGTGGTGGTTGAGTTCCATTCAATCAAGCAATCAATCACCTAAAAGTAGATCAAACTAGATCTATCAATCTTTGGGTATTCCTCATGATAACCCATAGTCTCCTAATCATCCTCTGAGACTCTATTGAAGATAAGTAAACCTTCAATACATTGGAGATTATCATAAATGTATCTTCCGTGCCTATATGCAACTTCTTATTACCTATAGGATTGCTTGTGCACATTCCTAATGGTGAAGGTATAGCTCCTTCCCCTTAGCAATCCTATGGTCTAAATCCATAAGGATTATCTGTAGGGATCCTATTACTAATGAAGTTGCCTTATCTATAATGCTTTGATGGTCTTAAATCCATCAAGTACATTCATAGAAGCATGTTGACACCTTAGTGATGTTTGCAGAGAAGGCATGTTACCATCCCATAACATTCTTACCTAAAGGTAAGTGCATATATAATGCCATGAGGCGAGAAAAATGTTGACAGCATTTTCCCAAGGAAATGGAGTCCCAAAAAATTTTAATCATAAACTCAAGTATAAGTTCTTGCGGCCAATGTCACATGTGCCATCCAATATAACATAGGGCTTGGCAAGCTCATGGCATGCATGCGATATACTCATACATGAACTCCATAACTTGCAAAAATATAAGATGCTAGCAACAATCTCTTTGTTGCATAACCATGTAGTTTCTGCAACAATCTTTCTTGCAAACAATCAAAAAGTGTACTCCTTGCAAGTTGATCCATACTTTTAGAATTAAAACAATGAACAAATTTGGTGTGCATTCCAATCCATGCATGTACATAAAGAACATGCCAAAACATAAAGTAAAATGCTTGAAATATAAACCATACGTCCGTGAATGGTTTGATATTGGAACTGCATGCATGCAATCCTATTCCTCAAGCTTTGCAACATCTGCACCTTCACCTCTAGGTCTCAAAATAATCTTTGAAGTATCCAAGAGCATTGGATTACTCTCCAAAACCTCAAATAGAGTCAAATGATTACCAGAAATAATATAAATATGCCAAAAAATACATCAGCAATCCATGAAGTGAAATTTCTTCAATCACCTTCTTAGTTTGTAAGATATGGCTCTCAGAGCTAGTTGTTAAAACTTGTGCTCTTCGAAACGAGCCATAGCACGTCCGATTTGGAGTTTTCTAGATCAAGATATGGCCTCTCCAAGTGTGACATGGCAAACTAATGGACTAGTGGAGGGGCTGAAAAAAGTGTGAAAATATGATTTTTGAAGTGCCCAAAGCCATAAAAATTAGCATATGAATTTTTTTCCAAAGCAGTGTGGAAAAGGGGGTTTTTGAAAACGTAAAGTTCCTCCTTAACTTATCCTTTTAATGAATCTAAAGATTCCATTGTGAAGTCCATAGGATATGCTCTCAGTATCTATAGTTTTTCCCATCCATCCATACATAATGCACCTCTTTTTCCCTCCTCCAAAATGGGAATTTATTAGATTCAAGTGCTGAAATTTTTCTCAAATAGTGATGGAAGGGGGTCTTGTGGAGCTTCAAACCCCCACCATACTGAGCCAATTTTCAAATTTATTGATGTTAAATGGAAGTCCATGCAGTATACTATATATACATGATTTTTTCCATCAAAGTATGGAAAGTCCATCTTCATTTCCCATTCCCAAAATGGCTACTAATCAAAATAGCCCCTAAAATTTATGTGAAAAATCATAGAGTATTTTGGAGATACCCGAAACTTTTGACTTCTTGTATTTTGAGGGAACTCTTGACTCCAAATGAGGGTATATACCTCCTACTCTCCATACATGTGATTTCCCTCCAAGATCTTGACCCCTTAACACTTCATATCATTCTCAAAAATGAAAATTCTTACAGAAATTCAAAAACACTCAATCGTGGAAGTTGAAGGCATAACTTCTTCTAACCGAAGCCTCAAGGATGTGAGCAAAGAGAAATCCTTCTAGGTGTCTAATTACTTCTTCCAATGGCTTTGGTTCCATCGATCCTTCCTCTTTCATCTTCCAAAAAGGAGTTCCATTGAGAAAGCTCAAAAAATTTACTGGTGATATTCTTGAGAAATCATGCTTCAGAGGTGAGGTTTCCTATCGGAATTGTGTTATTGGATGATAAGGATTTTGAGGTCGAATTCTCCTTGCTCATGTCTCTTTTCTTTTCATGTTTCATTCTCTTCGTACATAGTAGAACTTCACCTTCTCCTCACAAAAGATCCAAGTGAGCTTTGAGACCTCGGGTAGATGTAGGTAGCACTGCTAGAGGCATTTCATGAGGGCTTTGCTCTTGTGAGGGGCTCCTGGGCTCTTTCTTCTTACTTTTTATTTAGCAATTGATCATACTATGTGCAAAAGCGCAAGCTATTCTTGCCTTCCAATTAGGCCACGTGGTTAGACCACTCTCCTTTCCTCCAGGAGGTTGTAGGTTAAATCTTGCGATTGTCATCTGCTACACCCTACAATTAGGGCTTGAGAACCTGCTCTTATACTAGTCTTATGTGATAAAACCTTCTGTTGCCTGAAGCGTGGCTCGACACCAATGTGAAGTGATCCCTTTTTTGCTACTGTACTCCCTCCAAGAGACCCACAAAGAGGTCATGTGTGATTCGACTCTCAGCCATGCCCGAGCTTGTTCTACTATGTATGAGAATACTATACCCAAAAATACGAAAAAATAAAAATTTGCTTTTTTTAGAGGTCATTGATCTTGGTTAGTGGGTAAAACACATCCAAAAACCATCTGCAAAATCACTTGAACACTTGGTTTTGTGTAAGAAAAGTCCAAGTATCATGACCGATTGAGTTTGGTATTGGGATACCACATTCCAATGTGTCAAAAATACTTGGTAGGTGTTGTGTATCCCCCACACTTCACTCCTAGTTGAGTATCATGATACCTAGCTCTCATGTATTGTGGCTAGTCGAGTATTGTCATGTGATACTCAAGTATCAAGTATCATGTGTCGTCCTTGATAAGTATCATGTATTGATGATACAAGCCAAGTGACATCACATGAAATCCAGTATCGTGTATCGTTTTGTGACTTATTGTATCATGGAGCCCAAGTATCACGTGTCACCGATACCTATGAATATCATGTGTTGTATCTCTGTGGTTATGTTTCATGTATCATGAGCTATAGTGTCTTGTATCATTTGATCGAGTATCATGTGTCATCTAGAGCCAAGTATTGTATCGTGAGTTGTACCCTCAGTAAGCCCAAGTATCATGTATCATGAATTTTCTAGAAAAACCCTAATTGATCTAGGAGCGATATTTGGGGAATTCATTGTTCAAAAGCAACACTTGGACCCACATTCAAACATAGGAAAACATTCAAAAGTGAAGACAAAATAACTTAGGGCTAGAGAAATTGTGAGGTTCATAGATTGTGAATGAACCTGAGATCAAGATGTGTCTAGGGGAACCAAAGGAGTGTAATCTCATCAACAGGGAGTGACACCGAGAGAAGCATCCATTTCACATACTTAGACACTTCTACTAATTTTGAAAGTGAGCTAATTTTGACATCTGAAGACATGCACAATTCTATCTATTCTTCAAAAATCATGTCTTTGATAGAAGGGGACTATATAACTTCCTTGCACTACGTTTCTAAAAACATTCATGGAGTGCCTATGTACCTAGCTGGAATCAATATATTTGTGGCAAGATTAAGAAATTCAATTGTTAGATATGCTCAATACTCCACCCTCATGTGACCACAAATGATCCGTGGTGCTCTAAGTTTAAGGCCCCCATTATGAGGAGGAGCCATATGAGAGCCCGAACATTTGTGGAACCCTAACTTCCAAGTTAGATGAGGTCTATGTGTGACTGTTGATGGTTGTAGATGATCTTTGTGAGCCTAGCCATTATGTTAGGTAGGGCATAAACTTCCAGGCCATTGGGTTGCCATTTAAGGTGAAAATAAAGGCCCTGTGGCATCGTGTGGTTTCCCCATAGAACCTTAATGGGGGGAGTGCAGAGGGGGGCTTGCCCCCTTCTGCGGGGTCCGAGGGGCTTCTGGTCATGGAGATATTGTCGTATCGTATATTTTATCGACTATTTTGTATCTCCCAACTATGTTTATCTATACAGAACCGCCTTGTAAAAGCTATATAAGCATGGCCCAGGTTGAGCTTTACATAGAATTGCGCACTAGTAAGCCCTTCATCTAGAATCCGTCTAGATCTAAGCCCCGTATTGGGAGCGCACAGGTGGACAACACCACCATTGTAACTGCATTATGATCTGAGAATTCGAGTTCTTTATCTCTCAGGCTGCATCTATCTTTGTCTGCATTTTTCTCTCAACTCTATCTACAGGTCTATTCTGGTGTGCTCTTATTTTTGTACATGGTATCAAAGCTCAAGAGGCTCTTAGTGGTGCAGAAGTAGAAACACAGAGGTTGCAGAGGTCTGAATGATAAAAGAGAGAAGATGTCAAGCGGTGCGTCATCATCTATGACTGGGAGTCAAGGTGGTTTATCAACAGGAGTAGGTGACACACAAGCAGTAGCAAAAATGATGCCGATCATCCCAATGTTGTGGATACGGCCACTAGCCTTCACAGAAGGTAAAGTTGATGGTACGAACTACACCCTGTGGAAGTTTAAAATCACTTCTATCCTTTATTCATATGAGCTTTTGGAGACTGTTCTTGGGATTGATCATGAGCCCCAAGAAAGACCTGATCCAAATAATTCTGGTCGAATGATTCCTCCTGATGCTAATCTTTTACATGCTTGGAGATGTAGAAATGCAGATGCACTCTGTGCTCTATTTACAAGTACTTCTGATAGTGTTCTAACTCTCATTCAACATACTACTGAGGCATGTGAAGCATGGAACATATTGAGAAATCAATATGAAACTCGTAATTAGACACATATTCAGAACTTGGAGTGCACCAGAACGGTTTGCTGATGGGGAGACTCCAAAGGTATTTATCACTCGCATAAAGAATCTACGAGATCAAATGGTGGGAGCAGTGTTCTTTGAGCTCCATGTGATAGGTTTGCTTCCTATCATGAACACATAACCTGAGGTTGATCTTCTATCTTCCTTTGAACCTGCCCAATCAGCATCGCTAAAGCCTTTGACTTGTAGTTCTTCATCAAACTTGTAAAACAAAGCATGATTAACTTTATGCTTTATGTATCTCAACACTCTCTTGCTGAATTTAAGTGTTCACTTGTCGGGGCTTGCATAAACTGAGAAAGTACACCAACAACATAAGATAAATTAGGTCTTGTAATGTTTGCATAGATTAATGATCCTACAATGCTTCTGTATGTTGTTACATCTTCCAATGGCTCTCCATCATTTGAACAAATCTTTGTATTTGTGTCCATGGGTTGAGTGAGTAATTTGCATTCACTCATTCCAAATCTGAAAAGAACATCCAACAAGTACTTCCTTTGCATCGAGTAGATGCCACTCTTTCCATAAACAACTTCAATTCCTAAAAAATATTTCAACTCTCCAAGATTTGAAATTTTAAACTCCTTACCAAGCTTCCTTTTGATATCCTTAATCCCTGTAACATCACTTCCTATTATGATGAGGTCATCGACATATATGCAAATATATACCTCTCTATTTTCTTCCTTCTTCATGTATAATGAAGGATCTGCACTACTTGGGTTGTATCCACACTTAGTTAGATATTCTATCAATCTATGATTCCATGCTCTTGGTGCTTGCTTCAAGCCATAAAGTGCCTTCTTCAACCTGCAAACAAAGTGTGGATGGTTTTCATCTTCAAATCCAATCGGTTGACTCATGTATACCTCTTCTGTTGAGATATCAAGCTCAACATGTGATGATCCAGGATGACACGTACCAGTTTTTCGTTTCTCTGATATGTATAGTGGTCACGCTGGTATATGTCAGGGATACTTCATTGAGCTTTATTATATTTATCTACCGAGAGTGATGGCACATTTGTTTCTTGCCAGCTCACTCATTCGCGGACATTAAGTTTTCCTTATGTACTGGTCTTTATATATTGCACTTGTTGTACTCTTGTTTTTTAGGTCATTCTTGTACATTCCTTTTTATGTAATAGAAGAAGAAGAAGATTATTCTTCCTTGCCTCAATCTGTGTGTGTGCTTCTCCTTGAGAGTGAGAGTGTGTGTGTGAGCTCTCTTCCTTATCTCCTTCCTCGTGACATGGTATCAGAGCCAGCGTGGCTGTAGGGAGCTCGTGGAGAAGGCGACGGTGAAGACTACGCGGCAAGGCGTGGAGAAAACGCGATTTCACAAACGGCCTCCGTTTGCTACGAAAATCGCCGTGAAGGTCAGATCGAAGTTTTGGAGCCATCTCGACCTCTGTTTTGAGCCCGCAAGGTGGGGCCCACAGAAAGACCAGGTCAGTTTTAGAAACTGTAACTTGCATTGTGTTCGGCGATACTCATATATTCCAGATCCAGAATTTCAAGCGATTCCGTGTATTGTTGATACACGAAAACTGTGTTTTTCTGAGATCGAACTGTCACGTCATAGTGCGACAGTGTTCAAGCAGAAGTGCTGCTTGTAGTGTGTTGCGGTGTTGTGAATTGTTGCAGAAATGGCAAACACAGATGGAATGAGTCAGCTTATGAGCGATAAGCTGGACAAGAACAACTTCCATGCTTGGAGATTCAAAATGACGAATTTCTTGATGGGAAAAGGCTACTGGAAGTACATCGAAGGAGAGAATGAAAATGCTCCGCAGTTACCAGAAAGGAATCGGACTGCGAAACAATTAAGAGCATATGAGGAATGGAATCAAGGAGCACGAAAGGTAATGTATTGGCTATCTGTTAGCATACATGATAGCATGATTGGACACATATAGGATGCCAAGACTCCAAAAGAGGCTTGGAACAGTTTGGTCACTTTGTACGAGACCAATACAAAGGCACAGAAATTGCAACTCAAGAACGAGCTGCATATATT
The DNA here is from genome assembly GCA_020310875.1 of Ceratopteris richardii. NCBI lineage: Eukaryota > Viridiplantae > Streptophyta > Polypodiopsida > Polypodiales > Pteridaceae > Ceratopteris > Ceratopteris richardii. The sequence goes on from CM035429.1 coordinate 93,494,781, forward strand.
GGAGAAAAAGAGCATGTCGGTAAGTGACTACACTCTAAAAATCAAAAGCATATGTGAGTCACTTGCATCTATTGGCATGAATGTAGATGATGATGATAAGGTGGAAGTGTGCCTTTGTGGTTTAGGAGCTGCATATAAGCAGTTCAGAACTTCTATACAAACCAGGGAAAATATTCCGAATTTTGCTGATTTGGTATCTATGCTGATTATTGAAGAAAAGAATCTTGGTGAGGATTCAAACTCCCAAGGAAAGCATAGTTTTGAGCAGGTATTCTACTCTGGCAGAGGAAGAGGCAGAGGTAGAGGTTTTGGAAGTGGAAGAGGAAACAATAACCAAGACCAAGGTCAACAACAAAATCATGCTGGAGGAAGAGGACAGTTTCGAGGCAGGGGGAGCCAAAGAGGTCGCAGAAATTTCCAAAGAAATGATTCAGGTAATGATAGTAAAGGATGCTGGAATTGTGGTAAACCTGGACACTTTGAACATGATTGTAGGTTGAAGAATCAAAATAACAAAAGGCAACAAAACAACTATGCATCCACAAGTGCAGCTGATTTTGAGAAGCTGTTTATGGTTCAACATCACATGATGAATACGATGTCTGCTGGTGTTTCAAAATCGAATGATAATGTCTGATATGTTGATTCAGGTGCTTCAAATCACATGACCAGTCATGCAGAATGCTTTAGTAGTTTGCAGAAAATGCCAGTTCCTGGATATGTTGAAACATGTGATGATACATGGCATCCTATTGAGCATACAGGAAACATAGCATTGTCTATGGAAGACAGAAAGGTAAAACATCTTGCTGATGTGCTGCATCTTCCAAATATAACAAAGAATCTGGTTTCTGTTGGACAAATGGTTGACCAGGGATTACAAGTCAGGTTCAATGCTGATGGATTATATGTAGAAGAGTACAAGCAAGATGGATGATTGGTTGCCAAAGGAAACAAAGTGGGTAGGATGTTCACCTTAAATGTGAAGATTCCTGAAATGAATGCAACCATGTTTGCAAAAGGTGCAGGAGTTATTGCAGATATAGAGATATGGCACAAACGGATTGGACATGCAAACTTGCAAAGGCTGAAACTGATGCAGTCAAAGGAGATTGTCCATGGACTACCAAATTTCAAAGTTGCAAAAATGCAAAAGTTATGTGCAGCATGTCAATTTGGTAAACAGTCAAGAGCATCATTTCCACATGACAAGCATGTTAGTGAGAATGTACTAGAAGTAGTACATACAGATGTTTGGGGTCCAGCAAAGACCACATCTATGGGCGGCTACAGGTTTTATGTTACCTTCATTGATGACCATACACGCAAAGTATGGGTATATTTCATGAAGGAGAAGAGCGAGGTGTTCACTCACTTCCAGAATTTTAAAGCTATGGTGGAAAAGCAGACATGGAAGTATATTCAAACATTAAGATCTGATGGAGGAGGTGAATACATGTCAAATGAGTTCAACAGTTTTCTAAAAAATCATGGAATTCGGCGTCAGTTTTCATGCAGGTACACACCACAATAGAATGGCATTGCTGAATGCAAAAATAGACATATTGCAGAAATAGCAAGAGCCTTAATGGCTGAGAAGAATATGCCTCATTGTTATTGGGCAGAAGCTGTGCATACTGCTGTATACATCATGAATAGAACTTCGACTGCTACTGTACATCAAGTTACACCTGAAAAGAAGTTTACAGGTAAAAAGCCAAACTTATCACATCTGAAAGTTTTTTGTTGTATCGCATATGTACATGTCCCAGATGAGTTGAGGACGAAGCTTGATCCGAAAGCAGAAAAATGTGTCTTCATTGGATACTCCCTTGAGCAAAAGGGGTACAAATGTTATAACCCACTCACACGACAGGTGAAGGTGAGCAGAGATGTGGTATTTGATGAAATGTCAAGCTTCTATGCAGATGCCAAAGAAGGACTGAATCTTGAACCAAATGACAAAGAAAATGCTGAAAAATCAAGTGCAAAATCTCAAGTTTTGAGTGGACCGGATGCATCACCAAGCAATAGCTCCAAATCAAATCCATGGAGTGGAAGATTGCGTGGAAATTTCAGTCCAGCAAATTCATCAAATACATCCAAAAAGGTAAAGAAAAGCTTTTTGCTGGTAGTAAAAAAGGTGTAGGTTTTGAAGATGTTGATGGAGATTCAAGTGGTTCAGAAAAGAGTCTTGATGAGGAACTTGGATTGCCCTCTGTGAAGACTCTAGGAGTAAGAAGGGCACATGCAGATGATACAAGCAAAAGTGACCCAAGACCAAGAAGATCTGGGAGGATGCGTAATTCAGTGCAACGATTGACATATGATAGTTACATGGCTCGCCATTGTGCCTACATGACAAAGGTAATACAAGATGCTGAACCTTCTTGTTTTGAAGATGCAACTGATAATGCAGATTGGGAAAAAGCTATGGATGAGGAGATTGCTGCACTTTATGGAAATGATACATGGAAGCTGGTTCCATTGCCACAAGGAAAGAAACCCATAGGCTGCAAATGGGTTTACAAGGTAAAGCATAATGCTGATGGTAGCATAAGCAGGTATAAAGCACGATTAGTAGCTAAAGGTTATGCATAGACATATGGCATTGATTATGAGGAAACATTCAGCCCTATAGCTAAAATGTCTACTGTCAGAACACTTGTTGCATTAGCTACAACAAAAGGATGGACTTTGCATCAGATGGATGTGAAGAATGCTTTCTTACATGGTGAGTTACAGGAAGAAGTATATATGGACCAGCCACAAGGATATGAAGATTCAAAGCATCCAGAATATGTTTGCACGTTGCAAAAGGCTTTGTATGGGCTAAAACAAGCCTCTCGTGCATGGCATGCAAGGATTGCTGATTACTTAACCAACATTGGGTTCTCTATGTGTGATGCTGATCACTCACTATATGCAAGGAAGGCTGATGATGGCATCACTATTGTGGCTATTTATGTTGATGACCTGATTGTAGGTGGTGATAATGAAGAAAGCATCAAAGAGGTAAAGAAACTTCTTATGCAGGAATTCGAGATGAAAGATCTTGGTGTGCTGCCCTATTTCTTGGGCATTGAGTTTATACATACAGAAACAGGTATATGGATGTCGCAAAGGCAATATGCCTTGAATATGCTGCAAAAGTATGGTATGGCTGATTGTAAGCCAATTTCTATGCCATTAGATCAGAATTTGAAATTGGATACTACATCAGGTGAAGCATTGGAAAATGCTACTATGTACAGGAAAATTGTGGGAAGTCTTATATATCTCACAATTACTAGGCCTGATCTAAGTTATACTGTTGGACTTGAAAGTCAGTTTATGCAGGTTCCCAGGAAGCCACATTTGGATGCTATGAGGCGCACTCTACGTTATGTGAGTGCTACTTTGGTTATGCATTGTTTTATGAAGCTGGTGTAGATTTGCAGGTTCATGGATACACCGATGCAGATTGGGCTGGTAGTACTCCAGATAGAAGATCTACTAGTGGTTTTCTTTTCTCACTTGGAGGTGCAGCTATTATATGGAGCAGTAAGAAGCAACCCACTGTTGCTTTGTCGAGTATAGAGGCTGAGTATAGAGGTGCTGCAATGGAAGCATGTGAGGCATCATGGCTGGAGATGTTACTTGCAGATTTAGGTGTGGAAGTGCAAAAGCCTATCACTATCTATTGTGATAATCTTAGCAGCATACAGTTATCATGGAACCCTGTTTTCCATGCTAGAACAAAGCATATCGAGGTACATTATCACTTCATCAGAGAGAAGGTATTAGCAGGTGATATTGATCTTGTTTATGTGAGAACAGATGAGCAGGTTGCTGATATTTTCACCAAAGCACTTGGAGCTGAGAAGTTGAAGAAATTTCGGGAGATGCTTGGATTACAGGATATGGCATTGAGCTTGAGGGGGAGTGTTGAGGTATCAAGCTCAACATGTGATGATCTAGGATGACACGTACCAGTTTTTTGTTTCTCTGACATTATAGTGGTCACGCTGGTATATGTCAGGGATACTTCATTGAGCTTTATTAGATTTATCTACCGAGAGTGATGGCACATTTGTTTCTTGCCAGCTCACTCATTCGCAGACATTAGGTTTTCCTTATGTACTGGTCTTTATATATTGCACTTGTTGTATTCTTGTTTTTTTAGGTCATTCTTGTACATTCCTTTTTATGTAATAGAAGAAGAAGAAGAAGAAGATTATTCTTCCTTGCCTCAATCTGTGTGTGTGCTTCTCCTTGAGAGTGAGAGTGTGTGTGAGCTCTCTTCCTTATCTCCTTCCTCATGACATCTTCTTGTAGTTCTCCATTAAGAAAAGCATTTTTGATGTCAAGTTGATATAATGGCCATCTCCTTGAAGCACCAATTGCGATTAATGTTCTGATAGTTCCCATCTTTGCAATAGGGCTAAAAACTTCATCATAATCTATGCCTTATGTTTGTTTAAATCCTTTGGAAACTCATCTAGCTTTATATCTAGCTAGTGAACCATCAGAATTCCTCTTTACTTTAAACACCCATTTGTTTGGAACAATCTTCATACCTTCTTTCTTTGGCACTAGCTCCCATGTGTGATTATCTTTGAGAGCTTTGATCTCCTCTTTCATAGCTTGCTTCCATTCCCTTTGTGTTGCAAGCTTCTTCATATGTCTCAGGCTCTTTGTCTTTGATAACCTGCATCATGTATGCAAAATGTGTCGCAATAAAGCTATCATAAGTCAACGTTTGAGTTGGATACCTTGTCCTTGAAGATCTTCTTTCATTGCCTTTAGAAAGTTTCTTCTTTAACCTATTTAGCTTTACCATCGGAGTGATTACCTCTTCATGTTCTTCTTCACTTCCATCTACCTCACTGTTTGGAGTAGCACTTGCTTCTTCTGCTCTACTATGAGCTGAATTTGGAGACAAAGAATGACTCCCCCTCCATGTTGAACATTCTCCATTTGATGTAGATGCCTCTAGACCTAAAACCTTTGTGCTTGATTGTTGAACTTCTCTTTGATTTGTTCCTACATAATCATCACAATCTTCTTCAAGAATCTTTTCCTTTCCTTTATCTTCATACCATTTTCTTAGTTAATCAAAGATCACATCTCAGGAGACTCTTAATTCCTTTGTTCTAGGGTTGTAACACTTGTATCCTTTTTGCTCCATCGAGTAGCCAATGAAGATGCATTTTTCTGACCTTGGTTCCATCTTTGTTCTAACTTCTTGTGGAATGTGAACAAAGCAAACACATCCAAACACTTTGAGGTGTATAAGATCAGGTTTCTTACTGGAATATACCTCTTGTGGAGTCAAGTGATGTATTCCTGATGTTGTGCACCTATTCATCAAGTAAATGGCGATTGTGGTAGCTTCAACCCAATAGTACAATGGTACTTCATCTCGTTGAGCATGCATCTTGCAATTTCAACAATTTGCCTATTTTTTCTCTCAGCTACTCCATTTTCTTGTGGTGTATACCTACAAGTGAACTGCCTTTTGATGCCATTCTCTTGTAGAAAATCTGAAAATTCTTTGGAGAAGTATTCTCCTCCACCATCGGACCTTCCTGTTTCCTTTTCAGCTTCAACTTTGAATCTTTTGAATATAGAAAACACCTCTGATTTTTGCTTCATACAAAATAGCCATAACTTTCTTGAGTGATCATCAATGAAGGTGACCAAAAATCTATTGCCAGCGATTGATGCCTCTTGGGTTGGTCCCCATACAACTTCATACAAAATATACCTACAACTTCCTGTTTTGATAGACCTTCCTGTTTCCTTTTCAACTTCAACTTTGAATATTTTGAATATAGAAAACACCTCTGATTTTTGCTTCATACAAAATAGCCATACATTTCTTGAGTGATCACCAATGAAGGTGATAAAAAATCTATTACCAGCAATTGATGCCTCGTGGGTTGGTCCCCATACATCCATATGTATCAAGTGCAAGACATTTGGAGCCACATAATTGCTCCTCTTGAATGGTTGCCTCGTTTGCTTTCCTAGTTGACAAGCTTCACATAACTCATGTAGTCCAATGCTATTAAATTTTGGAAGACCTCTTACCACTTCATGTTTGCTCATGTCCTTCAGCTTTGGAATGTTGATGTGTCCTATTCTTTTGTGCCATAAGTCCAGCTTTGAAATCTTCTTGTTCCCATATTGAATGTACATGACCTTTCCATGTGGATGTTGGACGTCCAAAGTGAACATCCTTCCTTGTCTTCTACCTCGAGCAATGACCTTGAAGCCTTCCTTTGGATTCTTTATGAAGCACCCATTCTCGTTGAATATGACATGATAACCCTTCTCTACCATTTGTCCTACTGAAATCAAGTTCTTTGAAATTGTAGGAACATGAAGAACATTAGATAGTACCTTTGCTCTACTTGTATCTCCAAGCCTTACATCTCCAATGTGTTCAATCATGTGTTGAGTATCATCACCTATTTCAACACATCCTTTTCCACTTGGTACCTATAGATTAGTGAACAAACTTCCTTGTCATGACATATGGTTACTACAACCTGAATCAATGTACCATTTTTTGTCATCTTCACAAGAGCTTCTATACTCATGTCTCATTGCAAGTAGTGTGTTCTTGCTTCCTTCACTTGAGGTGCTTGCATAGTTGCTTTGGTTCCTTTGATTGCCTCCATTTGGTCTTCCATTCTTCATCCAACAATCACTAGCGTAGTGTCCTACTTTACCACAATGATAGCATGTTATACTTTTATGAGAATTGTAGGAGCCTCGACCTCTTCCTCTACTTCTACCTCGACCTCTTCCTTATGTGTTGGCATTTGATGCATCCTTGTTATCTTCCGAATTGTTTTGGTTGTAGTTGGAGTTATTTTCACCTCTTCCTTTTCCTCTTGATCCTCCTCTTGAGTTCCTTCCTTTACCTCGACTTGCGAAATGAGGAACATGACTCTCCTATTCCTCTCTTCCCATTCTTTTGCTTGCCTTCTTTGGACTTCGGTGGCCATAGCTTGATTGATTTGAGGTTGAGCATCATCGCCGCTCACAATACCCCATAAGATTTTGCCCATTAGGTAGTTTGTCATTCTAAACTTCCACACAGGATAGTTATCCTTATCCAACTTCTCTAGTTGTTGACCCAAGTCAGCCATTGAAGAGTATGAAAGACTTTGAGAGTTACCTCAAATAGTTATAGTCCTTTGCTCTTGCGTTTGTGAAGCTCCTCCTTGTTTTATAGCTCCTGTTTTGCTTTTCTTTATCTCCATCTCTGTTGATGAAGCTTCAGCAACAAGTTTTCTCTGATATCAACTATGGAGAATGAGTTTTCCTATGCGCAACGGAAGTGTGTAGTGAAACCTTGTATGTCCAGCTCTTGGACAAACAGCTTCACTTTAGATAGCTTGCTGATCTCAATAAAAAAACTCAAATGGACTTGAGCCTTTAGTCAATCAAAGTAGACAAAGAGAGCTTTCCAACAAGCTATAAATAACTTAATTTGGACAAGTTTTGATTAAGAAACACAACTGACAAAGATGAACTACCTGTCCACATAGGTATGCTGAAGAACTGAGCTTCACTCTCAGATTGATAACTCTCTGAATATATATCCTTTGAAAAAGATATTTGGTACAGAGAACATAGACACAAATAGATTTCTAACAAGCTAACAAGCAAGTAATTTGGATGAGTTCTGGTCTGGGAATTCAACTGACCAAAATAGACCACCTACACACATAAGTACACTATAAAACTAGACTTTACTCTCTGATAGATATCTCACACAATATACATATTCTGAGTGGGATATTTGGGAAACTGAAGGTATATGCCAATAGCTTTCCAACAAGACAAAAATCAAGCAATGTTTTGAATGTGCTCCCACTTCACTTTTATAACCAATGAGCATGTGAAGAAGTTTGTGCCTTCTTCTTAACTCACCACTTTCTCCACTACATGCTACTAACTACAAGGCAAGATATTGTATCTCTTACTCATCATGAATTTTGAGTAGACTTTCTCTTTTATTATTTTTTCCTTTTTTTTCTCTACTTTTTCTTTATCTTTATATTTGGTAAATTTATTCAAGCATGGCTCATATGAAAATGAGCTTGTACATTTATCTTCAACAATGCATACATCCATATGTTCCCCTTTCATAATCAAATCATGACATCTCTCCTCCCCATACCCAACATCATCTTCACCTTCACATTTTGATCACAAAGACCTTCCATCACTCACTAGCTCCTTACACTCTACGTGTGCCGTGACCGGACCTGATCCACCTGGATTGCGATCACCTCCACAACACTGTTTTGGAAAAGAAGGGAGATCCACTGCACTCTTGCCTGGAAATGATGATTGTTGGCATTCATCTGAAGATTGAGTCTTACGCTGCCATACTTGTCGGATTCCTCTCTGTCTACCCAATTTTTGCTCCTGGATGGGTGGTACTTCCTGTGTGGGTTCGGTAGGGTGTGGTGACGTGCACAAGGTGTCACATCCAACACCTCTCTATGTCGACTTTGGAGGGGTAGTTCATGATACTGTCCTGCAGGTTCCAACTAAAGCACACTTTTGCAATGATTTAAACTCACTGAGTAATGGTATAACCATTCATGGCCTAGGATCATAGATTCTATTAGATCTTCGTCATGACAAACCAAGCGTTTTACCATGAATTTCACGTTTTCGATGGAGATGGGTAGCTTGACCTCGCCTATGCAGGGGGTTTCTAATCCACCTAGTCCAATGAGATAAGCTTCAAGAGGCTTAATTTCATATTCCCTACAAAGAGAGAGTCGAATTGCATTGGTGGCTGCACCCGAGTCAATTAAAGGCTTACACTACGTGCACATGGGTTCCTGTCCTAGAGTGATATTAATGAACGGTCTCCTATCAATGATACTGGGGACTTGTCTTCCTCCAAGTTGGCACATAGCTACAGGGTATCATGGGGCATCCACGGATTGAGGTTCTCTATCTTGTACTCTCCTTCATAGTCTCATTTTCCTAATGCGTTCCAACACTTTTGCTTGGGCTTCAATTCTGATTCATTCCTCTTCTTCCTTTCACTTCTTGGCAAGAGTTAGTCATTTAAGCATGTGTGCGGTTAAAGATTCTTGATATAGCTTAACTCGACATCTGCTAATATAATTAGGCAATACTTCTCCTTCAAGAGTTGCTAACTGAACTGCACTGCTAGTCAATATCCTGTTGATGAAAATGGTTTGTAACCTGATTTCTCTAACTTGCGAGCATGTTGTTTCAAGGTGTAAACTAGCACCAAATCTCCTATTCGTAATCCCTTGTCTTTGATATGAGCATCAAAGTAGGCTTTCTGTCTCTTCTTAGTGGCATAAATTTTAGCTGCTGCTTGCACTCTTATCTCTCCCAAACGCTCTAAGTCAAGTACTCTTGAGGAAAGCTCATGACCTGTCCATTCATACTCCTGAGCGATCTTGAGTGTGGGTATCAAGAAATCTAAAGGCAACACGACATTCTGGCCAAACACCATTTGGAATGGTGTAGCATTAAGCACTGTTTTATAGGCTACACGATAAGCCCACAAAAGCATGGTGTAATTATTGATCCCAATCCGAATGTTGATTGTTCACAATTTTGGTGAGAATGTTGCACAAAATCTGATGAGTACTCTTAGCCTGTTCGTTAGCTTGTGGATGGTATGGTGCTGATTTCTTGTGTACAAACATAAAGTCCCATAATAGATATTCAATAACCTCATTTAAGAAATGAGTACCCCTATCACGTACAAGCTCGATACGAAGTCCATATCTTGTGAAGACATTCTCAAACAAGAACTTAATAGTGCTGCATGCATCATTTTTCCTGGTGGCCTTAGCTTCTACCCATTTTGTAAGATAGTCAGTGGCAACTATGATGTACTCAGCATGGGAATTCCTTGCAGGGGGATTAATAGGTCCCACAAAATCTATTCCCCACTTTGAGAATGTGCGCCCTCCCATCATGGGTCGTAGGGGCATCTCATCCCTGCGTATGGGATATTGAGTCTGTTGACATACATCACTTGATGTAGGTGTGGGCATCCATATGCAGGCCACCATAATCCTAAAAATAATATGGCCTTGAGAACGTGATCAGGTCCAAAATGGCCTCCTACTACACCGTGGTGTGCAGCTTCCAATAGGTTAAGATATTTGTTTTCGTGCACACATATCCTTATATAACCATCTCGTCCTCTACAAATTGTCACCAATGAGCTTGTATTCTAAGGACTCTTGTTCTAAGCTGTGTCTACGGGCTACAATCATGTCCTCTGGAAAGGTCTATGTCCTTAGGTAAGTAACAAAAGCTTCACTCCAGTCTGGCATTAGGGTCACCTAGTAAAGTGGTATGTTCTATTGGGGGTCTATTATCCCACTTAGGACATTCGTCACACAGTCGTTGGACATCTTTTTCCATTGACGGCTAATACACACCTAACCTTTTAATTTTGATAACGTCGCTTGTCTAGAATGGTGTTGCTCCAATGCACTTACTTGTGCTAATTGCAACCAATTGTTATACTCATGTTCTTCTACACAATAGGCAAGGATATTGTGATGATCTTGCCTATAAATACTTCCTGTGAGAAGTTGATATCTGTGCGCTCTCACAACCTCTTTCTCTTGGGTTTTTACTTGAGGGTTCTTAGGTCCGTATGTCAGTACTAGAACTAAAGACTTGGAGCATTCAGGGACAATCTCAACATTGAAGAGATATGCATTTGGTAGCTCATCTGCTACCCCAGTAGCCGCTTCTCCAAAAGTTATCCTAGAGAGATGGTCCGCTCTTAAGTGTGTTTTCCCCTTTTTGACTACTACTTCAAAATCATATTCCATCAAGAGTAAAAAGCAACATATTAATTTATTGGTGTTGCATGGTTTTTTGACCAAATACAAAAGAGCTTGGTGGTCGGTAAAGAATTTAAACTTATTTGCCAATAAATAATGGTGTTCACTGCATAGACCATTCCTAGTCCCTCTCGTTCAGTAGTGGTGTAAGTTCTCTCTACAACATTCAAGTGCCTGATGGCATATGCAATGGGTAAATATATATTTCCTTTTTTTATGGGTTGTGCCAACACACATCCTATGGCATGATTAGAAGCATCTACATGTACATGAAAAGGTTTGTTCCAATCAGGCAACGCTAGAATAGGTGCAAAACACAATGGTCTTTTAAGCTCACTAAAGGAACTCTCACATTCTTCTCTCCACTCAAGGTTGGTTAGCAGATTGTAGAGTGGTTTCGCAATGATTGCATACATATGTATGAATCATCGGTAATAACCACAATGGCCCATAAATGCTTGTACTTCTTTGATGTTCTTTGGCCTGGGTAATTCATTGATTACTCGTACCTTATCTTCATCTGTGAAGATTCAATTTTTTGAGACTATATGACCGAGTATCTTGCCTTGTCTGACCATTAAGACACACTTCTCTAGGTTTAAATAGCCTTGATATTCCCTACACTTTTCGAAGATGCATTCGGGCTTAGGGATGTGTTGTGGTCTAAGCACTGAGTGAGCACACAAGTGATCCACATACACTTCTAGGATCTTTCTTAAAAACTCTTTGAACACATGGCACATCAATCTTTGGAAAGTTGTAGGTGTATTTGTTAGCCCAAAAGGCATTATGCGAAACACAAAGATACCCCACTCAGTGGCAAATGCCATCTTGTGTTGGTCCTCGGGGGCAATGGAAACTTGGTTATAGCCTGAGAATGTGTCAAGGAAATTGTACACTTCCTTGCCTGGGACTCTTTCCAACAGGTGTTCTGTAATGGGTAGAGGGTAACTATCCCTAATTGTGGCAGCATTGACCTTCTTTAAATTAATGCACACTCTCAGCTTACCATTCTTTTTAGGTACAACAATGATAGGTGAGACCCATTCGGTGTGTTCTATTCTGTAGATGAATCCGGTGTGGAGGTGATCGCAATCCGGGTGGATCGGGTCCGGTCGTGGCACACACAGGGTGTATGAAGCTAATGAATGTTGGAAGGTTTAAAGATGTGAAGGTGAAATTAATGTTGAGTACGGAGAAGAGAGAGATGTTGAAATAATTATGGGAATGGGAATGTAGGTGTGCAAGTTAGATTGATGACATGAATGATAAGAATGAAAGAGAACCATACACACGAATCAAATTTGGAAGGAAGAATGGTCCATTGGAGGAGCTTCTTAAACACTTCCTAATTCTAATCCATATGTATAGCCTTCTTTGGATGATATGTATGCATGATGAGAATAGATGGAATCCTTACACATAAATCAGTTTCGAAAGGAAGAATGGTCCAATATTGGAGCTTCTTATACACTTTCAGAAACTAAGAAATATGTATGGATTTGTATGGATTATATGCATGCAAGTGAATTATGATGATGGATTTTACTCACAAGCTCAAAGAAACATCCTCACTGGTTCAACGCAATACTGCGGAGCCTTCTCACACATAGAAGAAATAGAAGACATGTAAAAATACTTAAGAGACTGAGAGAGGTGACAAGAGACAAGTGACAAGTGACATGAATTAAAAGAATTTGAATTAAGTTACATGTAAAAGATCGTCCTGGTACGTCATGCTAAGCAGTCTACTGATCAAAGGTGGTTCCGACCCTCAAACCATGACAGTTCAACCGAATGTCACACGTAAGAAGGTGAGTTCCACTCCAGTGACCCTATGTCTGTCTAGGCTCGTAACGTCTAACTAAAGAAGTCTAAGACTCATTAAAATCAGCTCTAACTCACTCACACGCTCCACCGAGGGTGAGTCAAGATAGAGATGCTGGTTTCAAGAGCCTATCCTAGATTGGAGTTCTAACTTAAATTTGAAACTAGGTTCTATACTCATACTAGCTCACCTTGGATCCTCACTCGCTCAACCGAGGGTGATCGTCTCAAGGAAACCGTAAGCTAGCATGAGCCCTATGGATGCCTAACAATGATGCTCTAGGAGTTTGGAGGGGGGTTTATATAGTTTTTTGAATGAATTTGGGTCCTTGGATCTAGAGAAATCAACTCTCAACTCTAGGATCACTACTTTCGATTACAACCATTTGATTAATCAAATCAATGGCTTGGAATTGTTCTTTCTATCAAATCTAGTGTAAAGGAGTGAAATTTAGGCGCCCTCATTCTCCACCATTGGATCTGGGGATGATCTGGACCGTCGGATCAGTGCTGACATCAATTCGGATAAGATAAGCCACTATTTTTGGAGAAACTTTGCATTATTGATCTTTAACTGTCAACAAAGTCTTCTTTTATGGAAAAAATTCGTGGATCCTCCTTCCTTTATGCTTTAGTGCATCTCCACCCTTGAATAGGAGCTCATCTTGACCGTACACCATGATTCAATCATATTTTGACATGTGGCAGCCCTTCAAGCCTTCAATTTTCTTATTCTAGAAAACTACGGTGACCTTAAAAACTGGACTTTGTGCTCTTTGACCCTCCAAAAAAACTTTGATGAAGATGAAACTTTGTAGGACTATGTTTCCAAAGATCTCCTTCAGGAATATGCAGGAAAAACTCCCATCTGAATCTCCCTTGTACAAGTTTGACTACATTTGGAAGCTTGCAAGGTGGCATTAAGGTGTCTAGGAAGCTCTGATAGCCTTGAAAATTTGTACAAATATGTAGCCACATATGATCTTTATACATGCCAAACCATATGGCTAACATAATTTTCTATACAAGAATTTGTAGGGTCAAACTAGAAAAATTATATTTTTACAAAATGAACATAGCATATCAATGTGCTACAAAATCCATTTTCTGCTGAAATTTGGGCTATAGACTGCCTTTGACAATCTTTACAAGTATATGGATTTTCATCTAATTTGGTGACAATGAAATTTTTGCCCTAATTTCCCAACTTTGACCAGCTTTGACCGCTACCATGGACTTTCTTGATTTCTTTGAAACTTTGTATGTGACCTTCCTTTGACATCCTTGATGCATCCTGGACTTCTCGGAGAATTCTGGCTACCTTCGCCAAATATGTTTTTTGTAGGCCTTCACAAGTGAGAGAGGAGAGCAAATCTCGACGACATTCGCCCCCACTAAACCTGCGATTCCTCCGGAAGTGCCACTCTAGCATCTGTGAAAAACAAAATGTTCCAGGCATCAAATTCTTTTATAGGCAACATAAGAAAGATGGAAGGAAAATTGATTATATGCATGAATAAGTAGGTAACGTGACATGAAGCAAAATTTGCATGAAAGAAATAATTGAAACAGGCAACATGAATATGCATGAACAAATAGGCAACATATATGCAAATGAACAAGCAACATTGGCAACAAGAAAGAAAAAAAAAACAAGCATCAATATGAAGTGGAAGTGGATGTATTGAGTCGTTTTAAGCATCAGTTCCTCTCATCTTGAAGAAAATTTTGTACCTTTTTTATAAAGCAATCTACCTTAAATATGACTATAAACAAAGATTTAGGATTTTCAAGAGACATCTTTCATCTTTAGCTTATTTTAGATCAACTCCTTTCCTACATAAATATGAATATGCTCTTTCTCTAATAACATGCAAGGAAATCTAACTAAACTCCACTAATGCATAAATCTGCCTATATAGCCCGTGATTTATTCTACTATGCCTTTGGCTTGCTCTTTTTTTTTTTTTTTTCGATGATGATGATGATGATGATTCGACAACTTTATGGTTACGATCACTTTTTTGGGATGGAAGAAAGTGTAAACTTCTTGGTAACATGTAGCAACTTTTTTTTTTTTTTTGATGACGGGGAAAAATTAAACCCCGATACAAGGTACAACCATTTTTGATGACGGAGAACAATCGTTTAAACTCCGATACAAGTGCTGTGAGATGGACTAAGGATGTAGAAACATGCAATAGCAAGAGCTAGGATTTCAACAATTATGCTTTCGATACAGGATACATATGCATGTTTATATATGAAAGTCTTGTCACCAAAATAAACCTCCAAATCTACATGCCCTATCTTTCCACAATCCTAGATTATAAACAATTTCTTAGTAGATAAGTTACTACTTAAGATACAATTTTACACAAGTAGAGAAATCATCATTTGCCTTTTTTGACTCAAGTGATGTGGATATGCAATGTGATGCAAAGACTGAAAAAAACATGCATGGAAAAAAAATAGAATGAACTTGAAAAAAAACAAAGCAACATGAACTTGAAAAATTAATGATGTTTTTCTCTTTTTTTATTTTTTTTATTTTTTATTTTTAACATGGATACTCCTGTTTATGAATCGGCCTCATTGTTGTCATCTTCTCCAATGTCCTCATCCAAAATGTACTCGTCATTATCACGTTTCTTGAATAGCTTTATCCTTTTACCTGCAATCAAAGTTTTTAGTGCAACACCATTTAATTCACAAAGAGCATACGTACCATTGTTGTTGACTTTTGATACAATGTATGGCCCAAACCACCGTTGAGTGAGCTTTTTGCGTGCATCATATTGAGAGTCAAATGTACTATCATAAATGAGCACCCAATCTCCTACTTCAATTGGCTTAGGACGCAATCGATGAGTTTTATCAAAATAATGCTTGTTCTTCATTCTAGATTCTCTTAATTTTTCAACAGCATCATCAAGTCTTAATTTACCTTGTTCTAACTGTTTAATACGCAAACTCAAAAAATCATCAGTAGACATGTTTTCAGACCAAGGCAAATTTGACCATGCAGAAATATGAGACTGAATTGGAAACAATGGTTTTTGACATTACATGAGTTCAGCAGGCATATATCCAGTAGTACGTGTGCATGTCATTCTATCTGCCCAAAGTGCAAAAGGTAAGAATTTAGGCCATTGTTTGATGTCACCATTACATGCTTTAGATATGGCTTTCACAAAAGGTGGATGCCCTCTCTCTATTTTACCATTGGCCTCTGGGTTATATGCAGTAGTGAGAGACAAACGAATACCGTGACGCTCAAAGAACTCTTTAGCTTCTCTCGCATTTAACTCTCCACGATCGGCAACTACTTTCTCTATGTACCCAAAGCGACTTATGACATCTTCAAGCAAGAATTTGCAAACATTGTAAGTGGTCTTAGATCGTAATGCACGTCCCTCTACATGATTAGTTAAATCTTCTCTTGCAAGTACAATGTAACGCATTTTGTCGATACCTTTAGGCATAGTTACAAGATCTACTACCCACTTGTAGTGAATACAAGGTGGATAAGTAGGATGCAACGGATCTCTATGTTTGACTGATGAATGAAGTTGACAAGTAGAACATGTAGAAACATAGCTACTAATGTCAACATACATCCTAGGCCAATAATAGGTACTTCTAATTTTTTCATATGTTCCAAAAAATCCTTTATGACCGGCCCATAATGTCTCATGCATTTCCTTCATTACTTGCAATTGAAGACCTCGTTTTCCCAGGACTCGTTGTGGATTCTTAACCTTACCCTTAGCATGTCTCCAAAGATAACCATTACATAGGAAAAAGTTATAAGCTCGTTTCCTAATGTTACGGAATCTATTCGTAGTCCAGCTAGGTAATGGTTGTAGTGTACTGAGATACTTTCCTATGTCTCTCCATTCATCTTCGTACTCAGACTCATGAAATTTCTCATACTCATATATATGTGGAACATAGTCAACTAAATTCACATTCTTTATTAGATCACTTTCAAGATCATCATCAAATCTAGCTCTCGATAACATATCAGCAACTGAGTTTGACTTACCTAAAATATGAACTAACTCAGGATTTATGAACTTAATATATGAGATCCATCTAAGCATGGCTATATCAGGAGATGAACAATTGGTTATCATTCCAATGAGAGGCAAACAATCAGTCTCAACTTTGACATTTGCACCAATGAAATATTCTTTGTCTATTTTCAAAGCTGTTACCATACCCCATAGTTCTCGTTTGATCTGTGGATATTTTCGTTGTGTTTCATGTAGAATTTTGGCACCAAACCGAATTGCATATCTATTCCCTTCACTATCGTCTTGACTTATGACCCAACCTATACCAATAGGACTAGTATCAACAGTCAATATAATAGGTTTGTTAGCAGAATAGTCTACACGCTTAAGGATGGGAGCTTCAAGCAATAATTTCTTCAATTTACGCATAGCTTGAGTGTGTTTGTCAGTCCAAATAAATTTTCGTTTCTTCCTCAACAAGTCATAAAGACAATCAGCAACATGAGCAAAGTGTGGGATCCAAATAACATAAAAGATACAAGCACCAAGAAATCTACGTACCTCACTCACGTTGTTACATGTTTCAGAAATCTTGCTAATGGCATCAACTTTTTGTGGGTATGGCTTTCGACCATAATGGCCACATAAATGTCCAACAATAAGCACCTCGTTGACACCAAAAACAGATTTCTCTATGGAAAATGTGAGACCTACCTCTTCAAATCGTTGAAATATTCTTTCACAATCAGAGATATGGTCAAGAATAAATTTACGACATCCAGATGAATCTAAAGTAATGTCCTTTACACGTTCCTCACTCCCTTTAATTGGAATATCATCAATGAATGGCATAGTTATATGAGGGATAAAATCATGTAAGACCATATTCATAG
Organism: Ceratopteris richardii; assembly: GCA_020310875.1. NCBI lineage: Eukaryota > Viridiplantae > Streptophyta > Polypodiopsida > Polypodiales > Pteridaceae > Ceratopteris > Ceratopteris richardii. The sequence continues at coordinate 93,512,385 of CM035429.1, forward strand.
CACTCATCATATGAGCCACAGAATTAGTCGCTCCTTGAGGTAAAGTACACATTCGCACTAAGCCTAAAGGAGTTTTCATTGTTATGTCACGACTATCAATTGCTAACTGGAATTGGTCATATCCAGAATATAAATCACCCATTGAATAGATAGAATGTCCTGAAAATGATTCAGCAAACTCATCTACAATGGGTCCTGTTCCTACATTCCTTATGGTGACTTTATTGAAGGGTTGGAGATCTTGAATAAAACGTAGTTTCCCATTCTTTTTAGGCACAGTGAACCATCTGTTTGAGTAAGGTGCAAAAGATGGCTCTAAAATTCTCATGTTTATCTTCTCCTTAAGTAGTTTCATTAGCTCAGGTAAGTGAGCCTTTGGAACAGGTATAGGACGAAGATTCCATGGAATATGTGGAATAGTAAAGATTATCATGGGTGCAACTAGCTTAGGATCTACACAACCAATCTCATGAGGATACATAGTAAAGGCTTTTCCATGGCTACGTATGACTCTCTCAAATTTATCTCTCTCTGCTGGCAAAAGAAAGTCATCATCTCTACCAATTTTCACTTGTTTGATTGTCTCATCCGTGAATGTATTGTAAGACAATAGTTACGCAATATAACACAGGAGCAATAGCAGAGAAGATAACAGATATAGGAGAATCTCAACAATTTTCTACTAGCAACAAGTACAAAGATGATGGCGTTGTCCACCCGTGCGCTCTCAAGGTAGAGCTTAAATGGTGATCTAGACAACTCTAGATAGGGAGATACAAGGTAGAGGTATGCTGGCTCAACTCAATGTCTTAGGTAGTGCAGAAGTCATGTATATATAGGATCATGGGTGGCCTGCCATGGACGGCTATACTGGGCGGTAGAGCGTGGGCGGCCACCGCCCGCGTAATTGCCATACACGGCTTAGACTGGTTGAACCGACCTAACAAATATAAATGATTTCTGACTCCGACAGGGAATATTCCATGGAATATTCCCTTTACCGTCGCGCCGGGGGCGCTGCCCCCGGACCCCCACCAGGGGGCCCGCTGGCCCCCTGGGACCCCCCAGCCAGGGGGCCCGCTGGCCCCCTTGGACCCCCCAGCCGGGGCTGCTCACCGCTGCCCCGGACCCCACAATTGGGGACCCTGGTAACTCCCTTTCCTTATAATATCTTACATGGTCCAATATGACCTTCATCCAACATTCAAGTTGGGATTCCCATCAATTGGGTAATGCACGCTTGGCTTCTCCTCATAAAGGGGGCCTTACAAAATGTGCATACAATCATGAGGGGTAGACATTGATCATACTCTAACATGTATGTCCTATGTTTTTCTTATCCCGAAGAATTGGATCATTTTTCACATCAATAATTTTTTCATTACTTCCTTGAGGTAACGGTTGAGCTATGGGTTTGATTTTTTTGTCTACAGTTTTGTACTTTGTTTCAACTAAGGCATCATGTGTTTGGTTAAATTTTGAGCACTTGTCAACATTGAGAGCATACTCTTGGATTAGAGCATACTCATCAAGGGAAGAAAGAAGAATAATATGGGAATTAGAATTTTGTTGAAGACATAACTCTAACTCCTCAAGAGTAGAGAAACAATGAGATGTTTCAATCACATGCTCAATGTTCTCATCATGTTCCATGATTTTGTTATTTTTATAATTTTTTTGGGTTTTTTGGATAAAAGACTTGGACAATTGACTCTTATGAAGAAAATCTAATCTAGAATGTGGAAAACAAAGTGACAAACTATTGTACATGTTGGTTGGATGTGAGATGTCAAACCAATATCCACTGTTGTCCCGCTCAACAATGGATTCTATCCGAAATTTTGATCATATGTAGCTCCAAACATGAATCGAGGTGCACAATCACTACAAGCATGCTCATGACCCTGAGTAACAATAGGTTTCTTTCTAATTGACAATCGATTCCTAGGATGATTCACTCCTACTGTCATGACTTGAAGTGATTGCATTCCATCCTTAGACTTAAATCTAGCATAGGTAGACCCATCATCCATGGCTTTAGTTTCCATACGACTCTCACAAATAAAGGGTTGACCTAAGAGAACTTCATAGGAGCAATTATCTTGAATAAAAAAGTGAAACTCTTCTGTGATTCCTCCTATGGATATGGGCACACTAGCACAAGCTCCATACAGGGTACCTACACCATTATCTGCAGTTCTCATACGCCATCCACAATCTTTATCTATGGGCCATCGAAACTTATCATAGACTTCTCTTGAAATCACATTGATTTCAGAGCCGGAATCTACTAATGCATTTACAGTGATAGTGTTCTTATCATTTCCTATTTTAACATGCATCTCTGATGTACCTCTAGACCAAAATGTTCTTTTAAAGTGACTTTCAGGATTGTTTTCATGATTTTCATGGTCAGGTTGAATAGGTCCTAAGAAATTTTTATTAACATTTACTTCATCATCATCAAAGTTCTCTTCATCAGATTCATCAAAGTTTAAGGCTTCATTCATAGCTTGATCTTGATCTAGAGAATCTTGCATCTCAGTATCTAGATTAAGCGGAAACCTCTTCCTTTTAATTAGGCCGATAAAGTTATCTTTAAAAACAGGCTTTGCAATAGAGAAAACTTGTTCTAAAGACATAGTCACTTGACTCTTAAGCAAAATGTCATCTAAAATTTCCATAGGATCTATTTTTCTCTCAATTTCTGAAATCAAGATGGCTTTAGGTTTTCTCTTTGGTTTCTTTTGTTTTTGCTCAGGATCTTGTTTTTGTTCATGTTCTCGTGTTTGGTCTTCAGTTTGTTTTGATTGTTCTGGTTTATCTAAAGGCTTTGGTTCTGTTTTTCTTTGCTTTGTCTTCTTCCCTTTTTGTTTCTCCTCTTGTTTTTGTTCATTGGGTTCTGATTCTTGTTTTTTATCTTTAGATTGTGATGTTTCTCCTTGCTCTATGATTGTTTCTATTCCCTCTGAGGTTTGTTTTCGAGTCACTCTTCTTTCACTAGGCTCAGCTTCATCTCTTTTTCGTTTTTCTTCTACATTGGATATGTGAGAAATAAGAGATTGATCTTCTATCGGTGACTCCCAAGCCGTTATTCTCCTAATCTCATCCCGTGCTCTTACTAAAGCCTCTATGGAAAAATCACCTTCCTTTGTGGGTTTACTTGATTCTACTTGTTGTTCATCAAGAGCTTCTAGTTTCACTCCTCTAGTTCCTACGTCCATTATGGTTATATTTTCATAATGTTTTTTCATTCCTCCCTTACCATAATTTCCTTGCAAAGGTAGCCTAGATCGATAGTCACAGATTTTCTTGTCTATGTCTATTACTAGTCGTTGCTCCTTAGCATCCTTCAATAGTTCACAATCTCTCAAAAAGTGCTCTAACGAATCACACCAAGGACACCTACGAGGGCCACGCACAAAACCATTTTGATTTTGAGGATTTTGATTAACTTGTGGTGGGAAATTTTGAAATTGAGGATTTTGTTGATAAGGTATTGCTTGAACATGATAATTAGGATTTTGAAAATGCAATTGATGTATTTGAGGAGCTTGGGGAGCAACATGTGGTACTTGAGGTGCAAGAGGAGCTTCCATATTATACGGTTGATGATTTTGAAAATTTTGATTTTGAGGATTTTGAAAAGCTATTTGAGAAGCTTGAGGATATAGGTTTTGATACATTTGAGGATTTTGCACATGAGGATGAGGATTTTGCATTGAAGGATTATGCATGGGAGGATTATGCATTGGAGGAACTTGATATGCTTGAGTAGGAGCTACTTGTGGATTTTGATTGGTAGCTATAACATGTTGATTAGGCTCTTGAAAAGTCATTGGGTTCATTTGATTTTGGAAAGTTTTGGTGTAATTAGATTGTAAAGCATCTATAGTCTTGGCCAAATTGGATTGTGTAGCAATAAGACTTTCCATTTGCTTAGTGAGAATATCCACTTGAGATTGTTCAACTACACTTTTATTTGGCTCTACTTTAAAACCTTGAGTAGGCTCCATCATTTGAGGAATAGGAGTAGAGTCAAAAAGCATAGCATGGGATTGTTCTCTAAATTGCTCCTTAATTTGTGGAAGGCTAGCTTGAGGAAGACTAGTTTGCTCATAAAGCATGGATTGTCTTTGATGTCTATGGGCTACAACCTCTACTACTTTACGCACTTTTTGCCAATTGTCAGTAAGACCATAGCGCTTATCTGGTTCTTCTAATCGCCGTTCAACTTCCCTACGAGTTTCAGGATGAAGAAGCTTAAGAAAATTGATCACAAGATCAGGTTCCAAAGTTATCTTATCCTCATCAGGAAGTTGTTCATAGCGTCTAATATACTCATTTTGTAAGTGAGTAATAGAGCTACTAGGCTTTGGAGAATTGACCCATCGTAAGAATCCATCTCGATTATGTTGGCTATAATCTTCAAGATAGAATTCTTTGAGCATCTCCTTTCTAAAATCACTCCAAGGAAGACTATCATATTGAGTGACACGGTTTATGATAGAGCTATCAACAATTTGTTCAAAGAATGATATCAAAAGATCTTCAGGAAGACCAAAAATCATAGCTTGCTCTTCAAACAAATCTAAGTAGCTTGTGATGTTGATGCCATTGAATTTTCCCTTCTCTCTCAACATAGAAGAGACTATTCTTTGGCCTTGTTTCTCAACAATAAGGGATTTGAATCCTTCCTCCATCTTATGTGAATAAGCAAGTGATGCACGATGTTCTAGATCTCTCACAAATGTGTTTACTTCGCGACGAAGATGTGCACGATACTGTGAGAAATCCAGTGCAACACTCAAGAATGATGATGATGATATGATGAGGATGAAAAATATGAAACAAAGGATATGGATCACAACCTCCCAACAAAATAAGAAGCAAATACCACGAAGCATTTCACGTCGGGTTCAAATGTGGAGGTGATCGCAATCCGGGTGGATCGGGTCCGATCGTGGCACACACAGGGTGTATGAAGCTAATGAATGTTGGAAGGTTTAAAGATGTGAAGGTGAAATTAATGTTGAGTATGGAGAAGAGAGAGATGTTGAAATAATTATGGGAATGGGAATGTAGGTGTGCAAGTTAGATTGATGACATGAATGATAAGAATGAAAGAGAACCATACACACGAATCAAATTTGGAAGGAAGAATGGTCCATTGGAGGAGCTTCTTAAACACTTCCTAATTCTAATCCATATGTATAGCCTTCTTTGGATGATATGTATGCATGATGAGAATAGATGGAATCCTTACACATAAATCAGTTTCGAAAGGAAGAATGGTCCAATATTGGAGCTTCTTATACACTTTCAGAAACTAAGAAATATGTATGGATTTGTATGGATTATATGCATGCAAGTGAATTATGATGATGGATTTTACTCACAAGCTCAAAGAAACATCCTCACTGGTTCAATGCAATACTGCGGAGCCTTCTCACACATAGAAGAAATAGAAGACATGTAAAAATACTTAAGAGACTGAGAGAGGTGACAAGAGACAAGTGACAAGTGACATGAATTAAAAGAATTTGAATTAAGTTACATGTAAAAGATCGTCCTGGTACGTCATGCTAAGCAGTCTACTGATCAAAGGTGGTTCCGACCCTCAAACCATGACAGTTCAACCGAATGTCACACGTAAGAAGGTGAGTTCCACTCCAGTGACCCTATGTCTGTCTAGGCTCGTAACATCTAACTAAAGAAGTCTAAGACTCATTAAAATCAGCTCTAACTCACTCACACGCTCCACCGAGGGTGAGTCAAGATAGAGATGCTGGTTTCAAGAGCCTATCCTAGATTGGAGTTCTAAGTTAAATTTGAAACTAGGTTCTATACTCATACTAGCTCACCTTGGATCCTCACTCGCTCAACTGAGGGTGATCGTCTCAAGGAAACCGTAAGCTAGCATGAGCCCTATGGATGCCTAACAATGATGCTCTAGGAGTTTGGAGGGGGGTTTATATAGTTTTTTGAATGAATTTGGGTCCTTGGATCTAGAGAAATCAACTCTCAACTCTAGGATCACTACTTTCGATTACAACCATTTGATTAATCAAATCAATGGCTTGGAATTGTTCTTTCTATCAAATCTAGTGTAAAGGAGTGAAATTTAGGCGCCCTCATTCTCCACCATTGGATCTGGGGATGATCTGGACCGTCGGATCAGTGCTGACATCAATTCGGATAAGATAAGCCACTATTTTTGGAGAAACTTTGCATTATTGATCTTTAACTGTCAACAAAGTCTTCTTTTATGGAAAAAATTCGTGGATCCTCCTTCCTTTATGCTTTAGTGCATCTCCACCCTTGAATAGGAGCTCATCTTGACCGTACACCATGGTTCAATCATAAGCCTTCAATTTTCTTATTCTAGAAAACTGCGGTGACCTTAAAAACTGGACTTTGTGCTCTTTGACCCTCCAAAAAAACTTTGATGAAGATGAAACTTTGTAGGACTATGTTTCCAAAGATCTCCTTCAGGAATATGCAGGAAAAACTCCCATCTGAATCTCCCTTGTACAAGTTTGACTACATTTGGAAGCTTGCAAGGTGGCATTAAGGTGTCTAGGAAGCTCTGATAGCCTTGAAAATTTGTACAAATATGTAGCCACATATGATCTTTATACATGCCAAACCATATGGCTAACATAATTTTCTATACAAGAATTTGTAGGGTCAAACTAGAAAAATTATATTTTTACAAAATGAACATAGCATATCAATGTGCTACAAAATCCATTTTCTGCTGAAATTTGGGCTATAGACTGCCTTTGACAATCTTTACAAGTATATGGATTTTCATCTAATTTGGTGACAATGAAATTTTTGCCCTAATTTCCCAACTTTGACCAGCTTTGACCGCTACCATGGACTTTCTTGATTTCTTTGAAACTTTGTATGTGACCTTCCTTTGACATCCTTGATGCATCCTGGACTTCTCGGGGAATTCTGGCTACCTTCGCCAAATATGTTTTTTGTAGGCCTTCACAAGTGAGAGAGGAGAGCAAATCTCGACGACACCGGCTTCTATGAGTCTGTCTAATTCTTCCTTGATTTTCAATGCATAATTGTCATTATACGTATAGGGCTTTTGCTTAGTGAGTCTTGCCTTAGTGGTCATGGGTATCATATGGGAACATATGTCAGGGTCTACCCTTTTCAAATCTTGGTAACTCCAAGCAAACACATCCCTATACCACTTCAATAGAGCAATCAAATTTTCTTCATCCTTGTTAGCTAAATCATTTCCTATGTACGTGCATTATTCTTCTCCTTCCTCAATTGCCACTATGACTTGGTTCGTGGTTTCCTTATTGTCATAAGCTTCTCCCAAATTTTTGTCTCTTCTAGGCATTCAGATCATGATTTTTTGGTCTTTCACTACATATTTCCAAAAATTTTCTAGCACATCCATCAAGGGGTCTTCTTCCTCGGTTTTCATGCTCTTTTCCTTCGCCACCTTTTGATCTCATCGACTGGTACTTGAATTTTCTTTTTCCTTCTTAGGGGTGGTGAGTTATGGGGACATGGCTTCTACCCAGGCTAGGAATTCCTCTTCCGATGAACATTTAGGTATGTCCAAATCTACTTCCCATTCCATGTCGTTCATTGGCTTACTACAATCCGAGATTTCTTCTTTAGGATTATCCTCTTTTGTTTTCTCTCCTACTAGGCTTACAGTGAAGATGGATATATCATAACTGTCTTCGTCATAATGGGGGGTCCATTGTCCTTTGTTAATTGCAATATCCATAGTTGCTAAGATCTTTGCCTAGCCATGGGGTTCAAATTCCTCGTCTGGAAATACTACCGGGACATATGCTGGATCCTCAATGGGTCTAGAAGTGTGTCCTACTCCTGACGTCCTTGTTGTAGCACGCTCCTCTTCCTTGCCTGCAATCTTACACATCCACAGATGTGTATCCTCATGCAACCATGATGGATCTGATGTTAAGGGATGTACCTGTTCCATTGCAAAGGTTGTACGCCCCTATGTGAATAGTATGTGAGGTTCACTTTCATAGTGTGACCTTGGTATGTAATGGGCAAATAAGCATTACCTTCCTCTCCTTCACTCGCATCTCCCACTTTATATAGGGGTATCATCGGCACCTTTCCTCGTGCACTTGGTCTAGAGGAGGTTGTGGCTATTTGTAGGAACTGGTTCACTACATGTTTCCATAGTTCAAGTTTGATCTTCAACAGCTCGTCCAAAGTTAAATTGCATTGAAATTTCGTGTTCCGAATAGCTTTTGTATTCCTAGGAAAAACTGAGTTCTCTCCCCTTACTCAAATAATGGGGGCTTTCACTTGAACTGAACAATCTTCCCAAGAGCCCGTAAAATGAGGTAACTCTTGCAAAGAGTTAGATTCGAAACTAGTGTGCTCACTTGGCCAATCATCCGCTTGATCTCCGTAGATAGATGGGATGTCTGTAGGGAACTGTTCTCCTGAGTCATCAATCTCGAGCATGGGTGGTCGAGATTCTTGTTCCTGTCTCCATATTTCTTCTTGAATCTCGTTCAAGATGGCATGTGAATCCATATAACCCGTTTGATGATTTTCTAGGTCCGACCTAGCCCGTTCGAATAGAGTGGTCTTCAAGGATTTCGTTGGGCTATTTTGTGTACTAGAGCTCACTGTCGCAGGGTTAGATATGACTCATCCTAGTTTCTCTAGGAGTCCTTGAAAATGTAGCTCATCATCCTGACCATAGTTTCCCAATTGAGGTATTGTGATGCCTCAAACATTGCCTTGGATAATTCCACCATTTTCATGCACAGTTTGGTTCTCTCAATTTCTAAGCCAGCTTGAGGGTAATTCTTGCTAGATTCTCCTACTTGGGGTCCTTCTTGTATTCTTGTATGATAGGCTTTGAACATCATATCAAGGTTTTTTGGGGTGGAGTTTCCTAGTATTGATCCTGGTTTAGAGGTGATTATTTGTGGTTCAGCCTCCTGTGATGTCATTTCTAAGATTTTAGCTCTGGTTTCCCTTAGGCTTTCCTCTAACTCAATGATCTTTTTTCCCCATTTCCTCTTGTGTCGCTCTCATGCCTCTTTCCAAGTTCTAGTTTTCTTTCATGTTGATTCTCCTACTTCACTGGATTCAATTATTTTTCTTGGGTTTTTTGGTTGTGTTTGCCTTTGTGCTTGGGCTCTAGTAACTGCTTGTATGGTTATGTATTGAGGTATGGAACCTTCGGAATGCTGCACTATCACATTCAGGGCAAAAGCCTTGAATATTGAAGTATTGCGACTGCACTGCAATTGTTGCATGTGGACAATCTCGTATGAGTGGTCTCCTTGGCATTTATAACATGGTCCTTTGGGTGCTTGTGGTCTTAGTTGTCTAGCCTACAATCTCTGGTTGGGGTTTGTGTACATGACTTGAGCATAATCTCGTTCCTAGTTTTGCTCATACATAGGGTTCTCATAGTAAGGATGTGAGTTTTCCGATGACTCCTTGTAATATGTTGGTGGGCTATCCACATGAGTGGAGTCAAAACTATTTGCATTAGGGTCACTATCTGTGATTAGGGGGGTCGTGGGTACTAATGCCATGTTAGAATTCTCCTCTGGTGTAGCATACTTTACTGAAACTACATTAGGAGGGGGTGGAGGTTGTTGTCCTAGGACATGTTGCGGTTTTGGCTATGCTTGATATGGCATTTGATACTGAGGGGGGGCTCGATAATATTGTTGTGGCTGGTACTACCCTTGGTATCTACCTAGCTGATATTGTTGAGGGTAGTTTTGCCTAAACACTTGTCTGTTATATGGACAATCCTGAGTAGTGTGGTTTATGTATCTTTGCTCTATAGTACAATACACTCCGCTGGAGTTCCCTATGGGTTGCAATGCATGTGGACACATGTTCGCCATATGGTTGCCTCCACAGGTATAACACCTTTGAGGGGGGGGGGATATTTTGATGCTTGGTTTGCTAGGAACTCCCAATCGTTTGGCCACTTGTTCCGCTAAGTCCTCTATTGAATTGGAATGCTTGGATGAAGTTTCTGTGGTGCTATCTGAGTCTTTGCGAACCTTAGGAAGTTCTAGCTCATCTCCTAAGTCATCTTCTATGTCTACACAGATCCATAAACATTGATCCAAGGTTCTTGGCTCCTTCAAGAAGACGTATGATCTTAGCTTAGCACTCAGAAGAACATCTATGAACAAAAAGCTATCAATTTAGCTAGAGTGGGTACTTCCAAAGGGGGACACCTTTCTATCTACCGTCTAAATCATTGACTAGCCATCCTCACTGTCTTGGGTTTGTTTGAATATGTGTATCAAAAAAGACGTGTTGTGTCTGATTCCACTCTTGGAAAAGTGTGTAATGAAGGACTCCATCATGTGGTGGATGTCTCTAAATTGATGTTTGTGCAATGGTCAGAACCAATCCAACGCATCACCCTTTAGAGTGAGTCCAAAAGCATTAAATTGTGTAAACATGTCTTCAACTTGTTCAGCCTGTAGCACCTGCTTGAATTCTGCTACGTGCGCTTAAGGATCTCCCGATCCGTCAAAACAATCCTTCATAGCCTTCACTAATTGAGTAGGCCTCTCTAGGGTGCTCTCTTGGCCTAGGTAGGGGAAAACCATCCCCACCCCTATGCGCCCTATGATCCCTGAGAGGTTCTCGTTCAACCCTTCTGCTTTTGGTAGGGGCCCTATCACCCAAACTATCTTTAAGTGCTTGTGATTTCACTAGAGGAAAAACTAATTCTCCTCCCCATGTATATGCATGTCTTCCATGTTATGTGACCTTATACATTCGTTCTGAGGTGTCATCTAAGTATACTACCTTTCCTCCAATCTCTGGGTCTTTTAATTCATAAATTGTGTTTGATCCTGCCGCAGTAGGATACTTTGGCCTATATCTCCAAAAGGCTTCATCAGTCTCCTTATTCTAGAACAATTCTATACTCCTATTATCTTGGGGCATCCACTTAGGAGTTATCACCCTTGTCAGTACGGATTTTCCTCTTGCTGTTCTAGGTTCCTCAATTTGTTTACCATGTCCTTCCACATCTATGTCTCCATTCTCTACCATCTCTCGTAGGTCATTGGTTGAGTTTGCCCTAATTGCGACGATATACATGGTCCCTTCCTTTTTAATGTAAGCCTTATTTTCAAACTTAACGACTAGATGTTCCAATACCATAGGTTTATCGGGATTATGTAGTTGAATCACTGACCTATGAAGGCCATCCTCATATACCCGGGCACCCAATCTATTCGTAGGAATGTACTCCAACTGAGTTTTGTAGGGTCCCTCCATCTTTTCTAGGTGGGCGACATAAAATGATACCCCTAGTCTAACCGTGTTGAAAGACATATCCGAGTCACTTGTATCTGAGCTAACCTCATATGGATAAATCCCTAGCTATTGTGCCCACAATCGTGTTGTAGTTCTTACGCTAGCCTTGAAAGATCGGACACTCCATTTATCACGTTTCCCTAAGTATTTTCTAGACCTCAGGTTCATTAATCCTAATCTCACCTTACTGCACTCACCCCTTTAATTCGGTCAATCACTTAGTTGTTCTTGAATTTTCTTTAGAGCTTCTTGTCTTGTTTACATTTGTCGCAAGGAATCGTGTTGATGTGTTCTGATTTTAATTCATTTTGAGCGTTGCGTATTCAATTCACAAAATTCCTTTAGGCTTGGTCCCTTCACCCACTTACGTCTTCTCTCGTCAGCTACTTACCACTCGATGAGCTAGGGTGATACCTGGCTACACTAGGAGTCCTAAGACACTCCGTTGATCACAATATAACTATACTCAAAGAAATTGTCAACAATTCAAGAAATGGAAATTCCAATTACAGAGTTCTCCTGGACTTAAAAAGAAGCTGTTTTGAATTTGCCCGAGAACTCAAGGTGCTTGCCCGCTTCCTCCTTTGCTCTATGCCACACACAAGAGTTCACAATTAATGTCCAAAAATTGACCCAAAAAAGAATTGAAAATTTATGCAAAGAACCCTAATTTTGTGTTTTGTCTAACAGTCACAATGGTCAGACATAATCGTGATGATGTGTCACCGTCATGATGGTGTGACACCCACGATGGTCAAAAGTCATGATGGTCAAGCCTTACGATGGTTAGTCACAATCACGACTGTCAAGTCACGATGATGACTCAGGATCATGATGATCAAGTCATGACGGTCAACCCACGATGATGAGTGAGGATCGCGATGGTCAGTACACGATGGTCAAGCGACGACAATCAGGGTCATAATGATTAGGCACAATCGTGATGATCAAGCCATGACGGCTAGTGAGGATCGCGATTGTCAAGCACCATCACAATGTTGAGTCACCATCACGATGGTGAGACGCCATTGGAATGGCGTGAGCCAATTGCCACGATGGTCTGTGACCCTCGCGATGGTCAGACACAGTCGTGATTATATGTCATCATCGTGATGGTCAGAAAATTATGCAATTTCACAAAATCAAGCATAAATGTGTGCAAGTGCTTACATAGGCTCCTCCTTTATGCAAAAAATTTACACAAATTCATACCTTTCTCTATAGTCACAATGATCAGATTCAATGGCAATTTTCTGATATATCAAGAGATAAATCAATAAAGCCTTTATCGTTGATATTTCATAAAATAATAGAACTTAGCTAAGAAAACATTTTATCTAAAACTTGATTTTCCCAATCTACGTCATTGTTTCCATGTGCTTGTAATGCCTCACATACGTAAACAATGCATTATTTAAATCCCAATAAATAGATACCATAAGGATTATGTTCGACTTTGTAGATTCATTTGTAAACTATGGTCCTCTTCCCTTTGGGAAAAGGTAACACTTTCTAAGCCTCATTTACATCAAAACCGTCTTCCGTTTCTTGCAAAACCATCTTTTTAAAAAACACTTGATTCTAAATCCTACATCACATTTGTTATATAAGCATAGTGGCAAACCATGCCCCTTTTATATATGCTAACGTTTCTACTCCATTCATTATTCTCCTGTGTCTTCTTAGCCATGCACCACTTCCTTGATTTGCTCTTCTTGCATTTAATGTTCTTACTTTCTGATTTTTGATAGGTAATGTGATATTTCCACATCAACAATGTTTTCAAAATTAGTTTATCCTCCATCTATATCTTTCAATGTCTAGTCAATCTTGATAGTGTAGGAATTCCATATACAATTTTCCTCTTACTTTTATTAATGCATTTCCTAAATTCCAAGATTATCTTTCCATATAATCTTCCACTCAAAGGGTATGAACTAGAATTATTACTTAGCTATATGTAACCCACTCATCTTATCTTCCACTTAAATAATTTGAACCAAAAATATTACTATGTGATCTATCTAGTCCACTCAAAACTTGTGATTCTACACTTCTACTTTATCAAAAAGCTTTCTCTATTGATTTCACATAAATTATATCCTTTACATTTTTATGTGCAACATTTTTATGCATGCTAACTGGAGGATTAGTATCTTTAAATACCACTTTTCTCATTTCAACCTCCTTAATGGACTGTTTATGCATCTTAGACTCATTGAAAATGACATCACTACTTTTGATCACTCATCATGTTTCAAGATCCCATAACTTTGGCTGTACTAGGTGATAGGTTAATCATATGAACTACAATCAATACTACTTCTGCCCAAAAGCTTTATGAAAGGTTTGCATGATGCAACATGGAAACTACTCTATCTTGAAAGTTCTATTCATCCTTTCAGCTACACCATTTTGTAATGGGGTATAAGGAGTTGTAAACTCTCTACAAATTCCTCTAAACTCACAGAAAAGGATGAATTCATGTGAGCTATACTCACCCCCATTATCTGAACATAAAGTCTTAAGCTTATTTCCTTTTTTAGTCTCCACTAAAGCAAGCCATTTTTTGAAAATAGGGAATACTTCATCCTTTGCTTTGATAGGATATACCCAGAATTTCTAAGTAGCATCATCTATGAAAGTGACGAAGTAAAGAGAACCACCTAATGACCTTGTGGGCATAGGACTACACACATCTTTATGAACGAGATCTAAAGGCTGAATTGAAGATTCAATGTGTGTGTTGTGCACATTCCTAGTTTGCTTTCCATATTGAAAATGCTCACAAAATGAAAAATCAAAGAAAGGTAACATAGGTAAGTAGCCAAAACAAGAAATATTTTCCATTCCACTACGTGATATATGGCCCCAATGGCCATGCCAAATACAAGCCATAGGCTAAGTAATAGCTAACAAGTGTTCATGATTCTATGATACAAATAAAGGATACAATGAGCCAACTTTGCTTCCTTTTGCAATAACCATATTTCCCTTTGATATGAAAAAGGATTGAGCATAGAAGACCACCTTGTAGCAAAGGTCATCAAGTTGATTGACTGACATCAAACTGCGTGATAGCTGAGGTACAAAAATTATGTTGGAGGAGATGGTCGACACCTTCAAGAGATGAGATGGTGTTGCAAACTCCTGCTTCACACCAGCCAACATTGAGCTGAGGAGTGCAAAATAGACCTGTTGAGCTTTCTAGGAAGTAGAAATAATCACCCAAGTACTTTGGAATATGATCCTCAAATCATTGGATCAAAACAGATGAGTAGGACTTTCAACTATGAACCAAAACTTGCTATTTTGGTCACTACACCTACTCAAAAAAATGAACACTAATCCTTCTCTTCTAGCAATTGAGTAAAATCCTTTTGGGCATATCTAACTAATTTGGATAGCTAATGTTTCACGTTATTTGACTTGAAATGATAGTCCATGCTCAGAGAATGATGCTTAGCAAGTTAGAGATGCATCTCGATATCTTTTGACACTAATAATATGCAGACCAGTGAGAAATGTTTTGCTCATACCTCGAGGTTGGCTAAGGTAATAATATGAAACTTTGTACAAAGAAAATAGACAATATACTAAATCTATACCAACTTAAATCATTGCAAATGATCAAGTATACACCTAGAAATAGATCAAAATACACTATTTTGAGTGATACATGATAGAGTAGAAGAGTTGAGATATGAGAGAACTATATGTATTAATGCACATAAATTACATTAACAATGGCAATGAGCGATTGCACAATGTGAGGGCAATGCTAGAGCTATGATTTGAGCTCAATATCAACTTTAAATCCCTCTAAATAACTCTTAAAATCAGGCTACACATACATGACTTTTGAAGTCCTCTTTTATATCTAAAATTGGAGCTCTTTTTGAACTTGAACTTCAAACTTCTACCAAAAATGTATCGCTAGAGTTTAGGATCTCAATCTCCATCTACCTCACCAATAATGTTTGAAAAGATTCTCCTAAGAACTCGTGATTGAAGTGATTCCATATGTGAACTTTTACAAGGAGTAAAAAGTCAATCTTTTACAAGAGATCATTCATGTGCTAACACATGAATGCACATATGAACCTTAGGATAAATGATCAAGCATTTAGGCTTGGAGTAATTGCACCAACAGCCCCCCCTGAATCCTAATATTCTTGGGCTTCAATTCTCTTTAATCTCTTGCAATCCAATCATCATCTTGAACCTGTTCAATTTAGCTCCATCCAAAGATTTGGTTACCATATCTACACATTGCAAGTTGGTTGATACATAGGACAATTGTATGTCCTTGCTAAGTAGATTCTCTCTCACATAATGATAATGCACTTCAATGTGCTTAGTCCTTGCATGATATACATGCTTGGTAGCCAAATGAAGTGAGCTAGTGTTATCTCCTAAGATCATTGGAGTGTATGTATCTCCAATTCTGAGTAGAGTGGCTTTAACCAGATTTCCTCATGGTTCATTTGCTAGGACTCTATATTCAGATTCAGTTGATGATAATGCCACAGTTGGTTGTTTCTTTGATGACCATGAAATCAACTTTGATCCTACAAAAGATAAGTAGCCAGAGGTGCTCCTCCTATCATCTTTTCAGCCAGCTCAATCTGCATCAGATTACAGCTTGATATCCAAGTCAGATGTGAATGGATAAATAGCCCTTCATTTATGGTACCCTTCAAGTATTTTTAAGATCCTTTTGGCAGCTTCAAACTCTTTCTTCATCTGAGCTTTGATCTTCTTGATGCCATTGGCATCATCTCTTATAATGGTAATTTCATTCACATAAACACATAGATAGGTAACCTCTAAATTAGTCTTCTTAATGAACAATGAAGAATCTGCCATGCTTACAATAAAGCCTTGGTCCTGCAAGTATGTGACAAGCCTATGGTTCCAAGCTCTAGGAGCTTGCTTTAGACCATACAATGGCTTCCTTAATTTACATACATAATCAGGTTTGTTTTTGTCTTCATATCCTGGTGGTTGAGCCATGTAGACCTCTTCAGATATCCATCCATTAAGGAATGTATTTTGAACATCTACTTGGTATAAGTTCCAATTCTTTGAAGCAACAATACTTACTAAAACTCTAATAGTTGGCATCTTAGCTATAGGTGAGAAGGTATCCTCATAATCCACTCCATGGGTTTTGGCAAATCCCTTTGGTACTAGCCTTGATTTATACCTCTTTATTGTGTCATCTGAATTCTTTTTCACTTTGTAAATCCACCTGGATCCTATTACCTTCATAAATGATGGTGCAAGACAATCAACAATTGAAGGTCTTTAAGTCCGCAGAGACTTCAGCAAAAATTTCCTTAAAAAGGTCACCGGAAGATCACCGGAAGGTCACCGGAACAGTACCGGAAGGTTATAGGAAAGTCACCGGAATGTTACCGGAAATGATCACTTTTACAGTTTTCAGTTCATGAAGAGTTGAAAGATGAAAGGTGGAAGAAAAGAACAAATTTTGGAGCATGGAAGAAAACCGGAAAAAATTGTACACATATGTACAGTAGTATAGTCCGCGTTATAAGCTTGTACAAATTTATCTATAAATACCTGGAAAATGTCGAGGCGCGTAGTGATGAGAAAGAGTGAGAGGAAGTAAGAGGAAATGAGAGAATGAGAAGTTAGATGTCATGAGACATATGAGAAGTTAGTTGAGTTTTCCTCTCATCACTCAACTGTAACTGTCTGAGTAATCGAAAAATACTGCGCCGAAATTTCTGTGTGTTTTCATCTGTGATAGATGATTTGTGAAATCCTTTTGAGGATATCTAAGTCTATAGTTAATCAATCTATAGCTTAAGTTTCAGAGTTTAATTGTAAACAGAAAACGAGAATTGTCAGTAGGAACATTCATATGTGTTGAGTGTTCAAAGTTTACTGAAACAGGCGCATTTCCAGTGATCAATGTTTTGATCATTTCTCAGTGCATACTTTAAAGTTTTGCATGAGTGAGGGCTTAATCTTTAAGTTAGAAGATAAGCTATTCGTAACCAGAAGCATTTGCTTAAACGGGTTCTATTCAAGGAGAACCAAGTCTTAGAAGTTACAGGTGTAAAATAGACTGTTCAGAATGACAGTTTTCAGACATAGGTAACTTGTGAAGGAGATTTCTCAAGTTATACTAAACTTGTTGAAGAACTTTAACTTGAAGGAGGTGCGCAATCTCTAGGCGACACTTCATACAAAGTTTCATAAAAACGTTTCGTGTTTGATAGATTAATTTGAAGAAACCGTGCAGCAGAATTTTTGTGTTGTGAAGTTTTTGACTTACTCTTGGTATAGAGGTGCTCTAATCACAAGAGTAGGTTATTCTTTTGGAGATTAACACTCTCCATCAGTGGTATCAGAGCAGGAGACATCAAAATCAAAGAAAGGAGGTTCCCGATTGCTGCGGTTACAAAGAATTCAACAACTGAAGAACTAAAAGGTGAAAGCTTGAAGGCAAAACCTGAGGAAGAGATCATACGATAGCAAGAAAGACAAACGGAGTCTAATTTGAAGCAAAGGTACATACATTATTCATAAAGGTTGAAGATTTCAACACACAGGAAGACACAAGATGGGAGATTCTCTGCAGATAGAGAAATTGGATAGGGAAAACTATCTTGCGTGGTCAATGAGGATGGAAGCTCATCTTATGAGCAAAGATTTGATAGCTTATATCACAGGAGAAGAAGAAAAGCCACAGTTCAGAGATCCTAGTGTTCCGACTAGGGAAGAGTTAGCAGATTTGAAAAACTGGATGAAGAAAGATGCTCAAGCTAGAAGCATTATCTATATGGCAGTCAATGATTACTTGTTACCTCATATTCGAGGTCTTGAAAGTGCAACTGACATTTGGAATGCTTTGGAGGAGCATTTCCAGAATACTACTAAGTCAAGGAAGGCATCCTTATGGGCAGAGTTTACAACCTTCAAGAAGAAGGCTTCTCAGTCCATTTCAGATTATGTGACAAGGATGAAAGACATTGCAGATGCATTAGGAGCTGTTGATGAAGACATTGAGGAGGATAAATTGGTAAGACAAATTCTTACAGGCTTAAGAGGTGATGACAAATGGAAGCCGTTTATTTTGTCTACAGAGTTATCACTTGATCATTTCACTCCAGATTTAAATCAGTTGCTAGGACATATGCTAACATTTGAGAATGATGTTAAAGGAGATGGTGACAAGAGTGCAGGTCATGCAATGTACTCAAAAGATAAAAAGAAGAATAGCAAAGGAAAGCAACAAGCAAATGAAGATGAAGGAACAACTAGCCAAGCCAACTTCCTAAGAGGAAGAGGAGGTGGCAAAGGTAGAGGAAAAGGCAGAAACAACAAAGATGGAGGCAAAGCTTGCTGGATTTGTGGTAAGACAAATCATTTAGCTAATGATTGTTGGCACAATACTCAAAGTAATAATGGATATAGTCAAAGTTACAATGCAAGAGGAAGAGGTGGCAGAAATCAAAGAGGAAATTTCAGAGGCAGAGGTGGTAGGAGTTACTTTGGAAGAAATGCAGGTAGAGGATTCCAAAGTCAACAATATAACAATACCTACTACAATTACGCTTCAGAACAGAAGGAGGATTCAACATTGATATTGAATGCTACTTGTGAAAGGCAGAGTGAAGATCAAAGAGTCTTCTACATTGACTCATGATGTAGCAATCACCTGAGTGGAAACATATCATTGATGACTGATTTGGAGAATAAAGTTTCTAATCATGTTGTTCAAACAGGTGACAACACAAAGCATAAAGTGAAGTCGATTGGATCAGTGAAAGCTAAAGACGGTAGTACCTTATTGGGTAAGGTTTTGTATGTTCCTACAATTCCTAAGAATTTGATAAGTGTAGGACAAATTGTTGAAAAGGGATATGAAGTAAGATTCACTAATGAAGGAGTATACGTGGAAGATCCCAGTCAAGGGTATAAACAGATTGTTTCAGGAAAGAAAGAAGGAAGACTGTTTACACTGAAGATTCAAGGTAATATTGGTCAGGCCATGTTTACATATGAAGGACAGAAAATTTCTGAGTTAGATCTTTGGCACAAGAGGCTTGGACATTTCAATGAAAGAGGTATTAAAGATATGGTTAACAATGGTTCGGTGCTTGGATTGCCTAATGTTGCAGGTCAACATATGACATACAAATGTGAGGCATGTCAATTAGGTAAAGCTCATAAGAATTATTACTCCAAGCATGGTTTTATGTACTCAGAGAAGCTTGAGCTGGTACACACAGATGTGTGGGGACCATCAAAGGATTTCAGTATAAATGGATCAAGATATTATGTGATTTATGTTGATGATGCTACTAGATGGATCACTATCTATGTGATCAAGGATAAGTCAGAAGTATTCAATACATTCAAACATTATCATGCGTATGCAGAAAGAACTACAGGTCATAAACTGAAGAGACTAAGATCAGATGGAGGGGGAGAGTATTTCTCCAACGAATTCAGTGACTACTTATGGAATGCAGGTATAAAAAGGGAAGTTACTTGCAGATATTCTCCTCAACAAAATGGTGTAGCAGAAAGAAGGAATAGGACTCTTGTTGAGTTTGCAAGGTCCATGATGAATGAGAAAAATTGCCCTAATTATTTGTGGGCTGAAGCTGTAAATACAGCTACTTATTTGGTCAATAGGTTACCATGTAAAGCCTTGCAGGGTATGACACCATATGAAGCTTGGTGGGGTAAAAGACCTACCCTAGATCATTGCAGAGTATTTGGATGTGTGGCATATGCATATGTGCCATCACAATTAAGACACAAATTGGAACCTAAAGCTGAAAAATATGTTTTCATTGGTTATGATGATAGACAGATGGGATACAGATTGTGGAATCCATCCACAAAACATTTTCTGGTTTCGAAAGATGTTACGTTTGATGAACAAAGTTCTTGGTATGCAGGAACAGTTAATAACAATACAGGTGATGAAGAAGAAGTGAGTCAAAAGAAAGGTAAATCAAAGGTTCAAATAATTGATGAAGAAGAAAATTATGAAGTGCAGGAAGAAGTTGAAGAAAGGCCAAGATTTGATCCTGAGTGTGAAGAACCAGAAACCTCAAGGACTGGAGAACTCAGAAGGTCATCAAGAAATAGATGGCAACCTACAAGGTACAGTTATGATACTTCATTTTTGGCTACGAAAGATTATGCTTATATAATGAAAGCAGATGAAGACCCTTCTACATATGAAGAGGCAAAAGGTAAGGAAAAATGGGAGAAAGCTATGCAAGAAGAACATGATGCATTGGTGGAAAATCAAACATGGGATTTAGTTCCTAAACCAAATAGCCAGAAGATTATTGGATGCAAGTGGGTCTACAAGACCAAAAGATTTGCAGATGGAAGTGTGTCTAGATACAAAGCTAGACTTGTTGTCAAAGGGTTTGCTCAAACATATGGAGTTGATTATGATGAGACTTATAGTCCAGTGGCAAAGATGACAACCATCAGAACACTCATAGCTGTTGCTGCGAGCAAAGGTTGGAAGTTATGTCAGTTAGATGTGAAAAATGCTTTTCTGAATGGTTATATTTCAAATGATGTGTTCATGGAGCAACCTCAAGGGTTCAGAGATAAAAAATATCCATATCATGTGTGCAAGCTCAAGAGAGCTTTGTATGGCTTGAAGCAGGCTCCAAGAGCGTGGAATTATAGACTTGTAAAGTTTTTGAAAGAACTTGGTTTTCAGGTGTCTGAAGCAGATAGTAGTCTGCTTATAAAAGCAAGTGATAATGGTTTCATATACATGTGCATATATGTTGATGATATAATCCTTACAGGAACAGATGAGTCAGGTATACAAAGACTCAAGAAGCAAATGGAAAAGGAGTTCAAGATAAGTGACTTGGGAGACTTGTCATATTTCTTGGGTATGGAGATCACATATACTCAGCATGGAGTATTCGTGACCCAAGAAAGATATTTGAAGAACTTGTTAATCAAGTTTAAAATGAATGATTGCCGGATAGCACCTACTCCAATGGAGGTGAATCACAAACTGAGTAAGTTTGGAGGTGAAGAATTCAAGGATGTGAGACAATATCAGAGTTTGGTTGGTAGTCTTATCTATGCTACTTTAACCAGACCTGATCTATCATATGCAGTAGGAGTATTGTCTCAATTCATGCACTGTCCAAGGAAAGAACACTGGATTGCAGGACAAAGGGTGTTGAGGTACATTAAGGGTACACTCAAAGAAGGTTTGTATTATGGTTTTACATCAGATACAAATATCAAAATATACAGTGATGCAGATTGGGCAGGTAATCCAGATGACAGAAGGTCAACCTATGGATACATGTGTTATGTGGGAGATAAGCTAATCTCATGGTGTTCCAAGAAGCAACATACAGTTGCTTTGTCTTCTACCGAAGCTGAGTACAAAGGCATGGTTGAAGCCGCAAAGGAAGTGATTTGGCTAAAGACTTTAATGGTTTAAAGATATGGACCTAAGTTACAAAGGTTTAAAGATATGGCAGGAATAAAGAAGACAGAGAAAACCTCAATTGATGATTGAGGGGGAGCTGTTGGTGCAAGACAATCAACAATTGAAGGTCTTTAAGTCCGCAGAGACTTCAGCAAAAATTTCCTTAAAAAGGTCACCGGAAGATCACCGGAAGGTCATCGGAACAGTACCGGAAGGTTACAGGAAAGTCACCGGAATGTTACCGGAAATGATCACTTTTACAGTTTTCAGTTCATGAAGAGTTGAAAGATGAAAGGTGGAAGAAAAGAACAAATTTTGGAGCATGGAAGAAAACCGGAAAAAATTGTACACATATGTACAGTAGTATAGTCCGCGTTATAAGCTTGTACAAATTTATCTATAAATACCTGGAAAATGTCGAGGCGCGTAGTGATGAGAAAGAGTGAGAGGAAGTAAGAGGAAATGAGAGAATGAGAAGTTAGATGTCATGAGACATATGAGAAGTTAGTTGAGTTTTCCTCTCATCACTCAACTATAACTGTCTGAGTAATCGAAAAATACTGCGCCGAAATTTCTGTGTGTTTTCATCTGTGATAGATGATTTGTGAAATCCTTTTGAGGATATCTAAGTCTATAGTTAATCAATCTATAGCTTAAGTTTCAGAGTTTAATTGTAAACAGAAAACGAGAATTGTCAGTAGGAACATTCATATGTGTTGAGTGTTCAAAGTTTACTGAAACAGGCGCATTTCCAGTGATCAATGTTTTGATCATTTCTCAGTGCATACTTTAAAGTTTTGCATGAGTGAGGGCTTAATCTTTAAGTTAGAAGATAAGCTATTCGTAACCAGAAGCATTTGCTTAAACGGGTTCTATTCAAGGAGAACCAAGTCTTAGAAGTTACAGGTGTAAAATAGACTGTTCAGAATGACAGTTTTCAGACATAGGTAACTTGTGAAGGAGATTTCTCAAGTTATACTAAACTTGTTGAAGAACTTTAACTTGAAGGAGGTGCGCAATCTCTAGGCGACACTTCATACAAAGTTTCATAAAAACTTTTCGTGTTTGATAGATTAATTTGAAGAAACCGTGCAGCAGAATTTTTGTGTTGTGAAGTTTTTGACTTACTCTTGGTATAGAGGTGCTCTAATCACAAGAGTAGGTTATTCTTTTGGAGATTAACACTCTCCATCAATAAATGGTTTTTTGGGAACCAAATCCCAAGTGCTATTCTCTTGAAGTGCTTCAATTTCTTCTTGCATAGCTTTTCTCCATTCTTCTTTCTTGTTGGCTTCTTCAAATGAAGAAGGTTCCTCTGACATAGAATCCTTAGCCATGTATATAGAATGCTTGGTGACTAGTGATGTGTCATAGCCATACCTTATAGGTTTTTTCCTCTCCCTTTGAGATCTTCTAAGTGCTTGATTGGATGACTTTGGAATGTCTTCCAATTGTTTAAAATTTGTCTTGCCCTTGGACTTCCAAGCTTTGAAATCAATATGTTCTTCATCTTCTGAGTTGACATCCTCTTATGTATGTGTTTCTTCTTGAGTCAGATTTGGAAAATCATTCTCCAAATCATAGGGTAGCTTTACTTTCCTGCAACCATCTTCAAACTAGGAGTTATTTTCATCAAATGCTACATCCCTACTAACTATAAATCCTTTGTTAGTGGGATTATATAATCTATATCCTTTCTGATTCTCATCATAGCCAATGAATATGCATCTTTCAGCTTTTGGATCAAGCTTTTCTCTAATCTGTGAGCATATGTGTGAATAAGCAATGGACCCAAAGATCTTACAATGATCTAAAGAAGGTCTCCTTCCATTCCATGCCTCATAAGGTGTCATCCCATCCAAAGAATTGGATGGAAGCCTATTGATTAGGTAAGTGGCTACGGAAACAACCTCCGCCCATAGATAGTTAGGAAGCTTTTTCTCATTCAACATTGATCTTGCAGCCTCTACTATTAATCTATTTCTTCTCTCTGCCACTCCATTCTGTTCAAGAGTGTACCTTGTTGTAATCTTGTGAGACAATAGGCTTGAATGATGTGTCTGTGAATCTCCTCCCATCCATATATACCCTCTTGTAATCTAAAAATAACAATGTTGTACTACTAAAAATAGTAATGATCTGGAATAGTCTACTGTGAACATGTGGCCATCATGCAACACTTATTCCCATTACTACCAAAACAATTCCTATTACTACCAGTGTACCTTAGGGTATCCCCCAAGCTTGGGACCTTGGCTAGATGGCCCTTGTCCCTCACACATATGGATTGATCCCTGTGGATCAATGATCCCTATGGATCAAATGCACTAATCCTTGTGGATCACTATCTAACACTCTCTTCCCCTTCTAAAGATCATTGTCCTATGATCAATGAGGGAAAGTACTGGCAAACCAAAGCTACTGATTCCCAAGTAGAGTCAATAAGTGGTAATCCTCTCCAGTCTACTAGATACTCTGGGATGACACGATTCCTCAATCGCTTCTGTCTCGGATCTAATATCCTATATGGAGAATGATCCATGCTATTACTTTCCTACAAAGAAACAATACTTTCTATTAGATTATCGTCCCTAGAAATACACTTCTAAAGTTTATTGACATGAAACATTGGATGTACTCTACAATCTGTAGGAAGCTCTATGGCTTAAGCTATTTCTAAATTTGCTTGGACGTTCACTGAGAACTCCAACGCACTAGGACATTTGTGTGACATGCCTATGGTACTGAGAGCATTGGGACTCACGCCATAGTTCATCTAAAAAGGAAACTCAACTACTGGCAAATACTATCCCAATCTGTCTGTCTCTGAGACACATATGACCTCAACACATCCTCTAAAAACTGATTGACCCTCTCGGTCCTGCGAATCTGACATCCCTATCTGAAACTATGGATATCGATAACCCATGCAATCTGAAGGCATGCTGGATAACCATGATGTGCCTTGTGCAGGACATCCAAGTGTTGACAAGACAATATAGCTTGTTAGAAGAACATTTTGGTGGTCGAGATAGCCAGAGATGTCCACACTTATGTTCAACAATTCTTTACATGTCAAGTCAACAAAGCAGAACGGATAAAGACTCCAGGTCTCTTGTATCCTTTACAAATTCCATATCACAACTGGGATAGTGTATCCATGGACTTCATAGTCTAGTTATCATGGACCCAAAGGAATGATACTATCCTAGTTATGGTAGACAGATTGATGATCCATAGGGAGCATGACTTTGGTCCATAGGGATCAATTCATACCCACCTAGGAGATGATATAAACTCCACACATGGACGAGAGTGTCAGAAATTGATCCACAGTGATCAATCCACTTGATCCATAGGGATCATTGATACACTGGGATCAATCCATTTGATCCATAGGGATTAGTCCATTTGATCCACAAGTGGTGGAGTTATGAGACAATTGTGAGACATTTGATCCACAAGGATCAGTCCATTTGATCCACAGGGATCAGTCCATTTGATCCACAAGTGGTGGATTTGTGATACTGATTGTGAGACAATAGGCTTGAATGACGTGTATGTGACTCCTCCCATCCATATATACGCTCTTGTACTTTAAAAATAGCAATGATGTACTTCTAAAAATAGTAATGATTTGGAATAGTCTAGTGTGAGTATGTGGCCATCATGCAACACTTATTCCCATTATTATCAAAGCAGTTCGAGTTACTACCAAAGTACCTTAGGGTATCCCCCGAGCTTAGGACCTTGGCTAGCTGGCCCTTGTCCCTCACACATATGGATTGATCCCTGTGGATCTATGATCCATGTGGATCAAATGCACTAATCCCTATGGATCAATGTCTAAAACATATCTCTCTTTATGCCTCTATCCTGTAAGAGAGAGTCAAACTCATGTGAGAAATACTTACCACCTCCATAAGATATGAGCCTCTTCAAACTTCTACCTGTTTGATTCTCAACCAATGCCAAATACTTCTTGAAACAAGTGAATTCTTCATCTTTATGTTTCATAAAATAAAGTATTGTCCATCTACTATAGTCATTTATGAATGAAACATAATACGTTGACCCTGAGATTGATGGTTCTCTACTAGGACCCCACACATTTGTGTGCACAAGCTCCAAGTAATCTTCATACATGTATCCTCTTTTGTTGAATGGTTGTCTATATGATTTTCCAAATTGGCATGCTCCACATTTGTAAATCATGCATTTCTTGGACACATTTGGAATGCCAAGCACACTCTGATTCCTACTGCTTCAATGTCCTTTCATCTATATGACCTAATCACTTATGCCATATCTCTAATTTAAATAAGGTTTGATCTAAATGTAAAAACTCTACCAGATTTCTCACCTTTTTCAATCCTCTTGAAGCCTTTTTGAGGGTCCTCCACATATGCTCCATGCCTTGTGAATCTAACCTATAAGCCCTTCTCAACAATCTGTCCAACACTAATTAGATTCTTGGTTATTGTTGGCACATCAATACCCTGTTTAGAAGATTCATGTTACCATCAGGGGATTTAACATTTCCAATCTTCTTTACTAATTGCCTAGTGTCATCACCTATATTAACTTCATGCTTTCCTTTGGGTTCTTCAAGGTCAGATAATAATGCTACATTTCCTGCTACATGATTGAAGCAACCAGAATCAATATAGAATAGGTACTCATCATCTTTACCCTGCTTGGTTGTCATATTCATGAGTAATAGGGAATCCTCTTGATCATTTGTATAGTTGTTGTAGTCTCTTCTTCCTCTGAAGCCTCCTTGATAGTTGTTGTTGTAGCCTTGGTTGTTATTGTGATGGTAGTTGTTTCCTCCATTATTGAACCCGCCTCTTGATTGTCCATAGCCTCCTCTATGGAAGCCTCTTCCTCTCTGATTCTTTGTGTTCCTGAAGCATTCATCTATGGTATGATTAGTCAAGCCACAAATGTTGCAAGGTGAAGAATTGTATGATCTCCCCCTGCCTTCCTTTCCTCCTCTACCCCTTCCTCTAGTACCTCTTCCTCTACCTGTGAAATTCACTTGAGAGGTACTTGCCTCTTCTTCATTCCTCTTACCTTTGCCTTTATCTTTACTCTTATTTTTATCTATGTAAAGGGCAAAAGATTGATTACCTCTAGAAGTATCTCCATTCTTGTTGAGCTTTGTCAAGAGTTGCCCCATCAATGTATTGAGGTTAGGTATCTGCATGTCCATCCAATACTCCCAAGTTGATCAGCTACATCCTTCATCTTGGTTACATAGTCAGCTACACTTTGCTTTGGTTGCTTCTTCAAAGTTGTGAATTCCATCCAAAGCTGGTTCTTCCTAGCCCTTGTATTTGATGAGAAGTATGAAGAAAGTACTTCCCAAGTCTCTTGGGAGGACTTGAAATTCCTAATATGAGGTAATAAGAAATCAGATATTGAATTGAGTATATAATACCTAGCTAGAGCATCCTTTGCCCATGCAGCTAGTCTCTCTTGCTCCTCTCTTGTAGTTTGATGTTTGCTTCTAAGGGTTTGCATTTCTTCATCTCCAGATATGTATCCATACAAGCTTCTTCCTTGGAGGTAAGCTTTCATCCTTCGGGACCATGTTGGATAATTGCCCCTATCCAATTTGTCAATGAATGATGGAAATCCATCTCCCATTTTACCTTGATGTTGCTCTGATACCAATGTTGAAGGAGATGGTGGACACCTTCGAGAGATGAGATGGTGCTACAAACTCCTACTTCTCACCAACCAAAATTGAGTTGAGGAGTGCAAAGTAAACCTATTGAGCTTTCTAGGAAGTACAGATAATCACCCAAGTAATTTTAAATATGATCCTCAAATCATTGGATCAAAACAGATGAGTAGGAGTTTCAACTATGAACCAAAATGTGCTATTTTGGTCACTACACCTGCTTAACGAAATGAACAGTACTCCTTCTCTGCTAGAAGTTGAGTAAAATCCTTTTGGGAATACCTAATTAACTTGGATAGCTAACTTTTGCAAGTTATTTCACTTGAAAGGATAGACCATGCTCAGAGAATGATTCTTTGCAAGTTAGTGATGCATCTCGACATTTTTTGGCACTAACAGTATGCAAACTAGTGAGAAATGTTTTGCTCATAACTCGAGGCTAGCTAAGGCAATAAATATCAAACTTTGTATCAAGAAAATAGATAGTATATGAATCTATATCAACTTAAATCACTGCAAATGATCAAGTATACACTGAGAAATAGATAAGAGAAGTACACTATCCTGAGTGATACATGATGGAGTAGAAGAGTTGAGATATGAGAGATCTATATGTATTAATGCACATAAACTACATTGAAATTGACAACGAATGATTGCACAATGTGAGGGAAATGATAGAGCTATGATTTGAGCTCAATATCAACGTAAAATCCCTCTGAATATCTCTTCAAATTGGGCTACACATATGCGACTTTTGAAGTCCTCTTTTATAGGTCAAGTTGAAGCTCTTTTTGAATTTGAAATTCAAACTTCTACCAAAAAAGTATCTCTAGAGTTTAGAATCTCAATCTCCATCTACCTCACCAATAATTTGTGAAAAGATCCTCCAAAGAAATCATGATTGAAGTGATTCCATATGTGCACTTTTACAAGGAGTAAAAAGTCAATCTTTTACAAGAATCATTCATAAGCTAATACATAAATGCACATATGAACCTTAGGATAAATGATCAAGCATTTAGGCTTGGAGTAATTGCACCAATACATTATGCATAATAAACTTTGAAACATCAATGAGTTGCACAACTACATCTCCGATCCCGATAATGTCATACTCGTAAGAGTCACTAAGTCTCATGGTACCAAGAGACTTTGTTGCATGATAGAGAACCATTCTTTGTGTGGTTTCACATGGAAGAAGCACCAGAATCTACCAACCACGTGTGGCAAAGAGAATCAGCCATAAGAGCCTCAATTGGCACAGTGCTATCAAGTGTCAACACATCAACATCATCAAAAATAGCATTCATTTCTTCAATCTTCATAGTCGAAGTAGATGGTGCAGGTAGCTATTTAACATGTCCATCAACATTTTGTCCTTTACCTTTAGCATTCTTTAATGCATAGAAAAATTTCTTCATGTTTCCTTTCTTATGACAATAATGGCATTCGATGTCCCTCTTCCTTGATTTACTTCTACTCTTATTCTGTTGGCCATTCTTTCCTTATTCTTGCTCTTGGCACATTGTTGATTCTTTCTTTGGTAAGAATCACGAACATTTTATGCATCTCCACTTTGAGTGCCAATCATAGATTTTCTATGAATCTCCTCACTCAAGAGTGCTCCACATATGTCATCATAGACCAGTTTACCACCAGTGCACTATCGCTAATAGTTGTGCAAAACGCATCCCATGATGATGGTAAGGTGCATAACAACAATACTGCTTTCATTTCATTATCCATATCCATTTTTTGAGCCTATAACTAGGAGAATATAGCATCAAACGCATTTAGATGAGCAACAACACTATCTGTGTCCTTCATGCAAAGGTCATATAATATTCTCATTAGATACACTTTATTTGATGTCCTCTCTTTTTCATATGTATTGCATAACTTCTTCCAAACCTCTTCTACCCTTTCACAATCTAATACTATAAAGTAAACATTATCTTCCAAGTGGAATCGAATGGTAGACTTGGCCATTTCATCTAGCTCATCCCAATCATCTTCATCCATGTCAGCAGGCTTCTTTGAGATTCCATTTACTAGCTTTCATTGCCTCCTCTGAATGAGCACATCTTTAATCTGATTCTTCCATAGAGCAAAGTTTGTGCCATCAAATTTTTGGATCTCAAAATGGTCTTTGCCCTGCAAGTTATAGCTTCTCCTTGGAACACTAGCACTAGAACCTAATCCACCAAACGTGCCTAAGACCTCTAATGCCATGATGATAGAGAACTCAATAGAGTGATAATGGAGCTAGAACATTCTAAACCCCACTAAGGCTCAATGAAGGATGACAAAGTGTCAGATTCTAGGAGAGAATTCAACAGTCTTCCCAAAAAATGAATTAATGAATAGTAATGACCAACCAAAAGGAGAATGCGAGAATAAATGTGCTCACACCAATAAGTGTATCAAGGAGTAAATCAACCACTGTATAGTTGACAAAACCAAAAATATGGAAATATTTTGCGAGAGTATCCTCTGCAAAATGAGCATATGAACAGTGTCAAAATATCATACAACTACAAGTATTAACATGTTTACCTGCATAGTGAATCACTGACTCCACTGCATATAATGAGTTATCCAAAAAAAGCTAACTAGGCTTATCGAGCACCTATGAACAACTATCATACATCTCCTATGGCAAGGCTAGGTAAGTCTTCCACCTACATCACCAAAGAGATTTTGACATCTGGTTGTTCCCCAATTACGAAAACCTCACCGCGACCCTCTTTATCAAACGTAAAAGGCTTTATGAAAAAACGTAACCACTATATCAATGACCACATGGACATACATAAGCAGTATACAGAGAAGCATACATAGTGTGTATGTGCTCAATCTATGTAGTAAAATGACACTGAAAGGCTAAATGCAAAGCCCAAAAAGTGTTTGTCAACTTTATTGTTTAGGCTTTAAAACCTACATAAATTTGCAGCGACTGCTCCCATCACAACTAAAAACCTTTTGAGATATCTATAGTGTGGCTGAAAACATGGCCCCAAAGGTGAATATTTATTTTTAGAGAAGTACAAAAATGGCTCTTCTTGATGTTTTTGGACCCGTTGTGAAGGGAACTATGTAAAAAAGTACTCTGAAATGGCTCCATCAATCACCCCAAAATTGCTTCAAAAACAGGCTTTGAAAGCAAAGAATGAAGCTTTGAGGAACCAAAAAATGTTCCAAGGTAATGTTAACCTTAGTCTTTCCCCTTCACCACAAGAGTGTAGCTTAGTGGCAAGAGATTTCCATGGTTAAGTGAGCTTCGGGGGGAACAATACTGGGATGGGTGACCTCCCAAGAAGTAGCAAGAACCTATATCTTCCTTGATCCTTGAGGTCCTTCCTTGTGCGTAGCCAACAATGTCAACACTGACTTTAGTGACTCAGATGACAAGGTATGCCAAGGTCTATGCCTTGGTTGCCGCCTTAGTCATAAGCCTTGGAGAATGCCTTGGGTGGGTGGGTGCTCACTTCGCTTGCACAAAAGGAACAAAGTTTTTGCATCAAAATGCTCTGATAGCAATGAAGTATTTTGATGGCAATGCACCACAATGTGATCTCCTCCTTGAGAGCTCCATGAAGATATCCTTGGAGTAGAAAACTGAGCCCCAAGAACCACACACGATACTCCGCACAAAGACTACAGAATATGCAAAAAAAACACAGCACATAGGGAGCATGAACACAGACTTCTTAGATGTTACAAATGCAGTCGAACTTAACATCTGTGGCGGACCAGGCCACTATATATTTTATTAAAGAACATATACAAAGTTTCCAGTGGCCATTTGGCCTTTTACATGGACACTAACGATAACACTAGCCCCAATTAGCCTTTAGGGATCACCAATGTACTTGTCTCTCTCACATCCTTAGGTGTAACCAAGAGATGTAGTTCTCAACGATAACACTAGCCCCAATTAGCCTTTAGGGATCACCAATGTACTTGTCTCTCTCACATCCTTAGGTGTAACCAAGAGATGTAGTTCTCTCTCTCTCTCACATATAAGCATTAGATTTACATGCATAGATCACATCATCATATGTAATAGGTGAGTTGGATGTCCATTGTTATTTGATTGGTTTGTAGATATGATGTGTCGTCCACCCAATTAGACTTCCCTCAAGTTCTTCATTTTCACTTGCATCTCATGTCTCCTCATCAAGAAAGTGAAGCGTAAGCTCTTCATCACCAATAATCTTTTGAAAAGTATGTGATGCAAAATATCAATCAGACATTGAAACAAGAAATAGTGCTTCACACTCCATGACACATCCTTTTTCAAAAATGCTCTAGAACCTTCTAGAGGCTTTCGCTTGAGTTAACTCTAGTTAACTGGCACACTTGGCACACATGCAGTTACATGGCTAACGTATGGATGGTTAGAATCCACCTATCCAAGAAGGAAGTCCCTTGGAGAGAGCTATATATAGAGGCATATGGTTGGGAGAAGAGTCATTCATTCATGAGTTGGTTGTGTGGAGAAGTTGTTGCACCTGCACAATAATCTTGTATCACTACAAGGAATACCGACACATAGCGACAGTTAAGGTGACACAATTTGGTCACTATAAAATTGCAAAAAGCATCACAAGAAGCATCGAGCATGGACCTGAGTTAAACGATGAGCAAAATGATGTTTTTATCGACATGTGGCACGATGGGATGTGGGACGCTCGTAGTGAGTGTCACTAAAGCAACTTTTTAAAAAACTGTCGCATAAGTGATGCTTTTTTGCATTGCATATGAGATGGTAGATAACATCGCTTATGCGAAGCCAATTGCAGTGCTTTTTACGATGCCTTATCATCGCTTACACGATAGCTTTTTGACAAAAAAAATTAAAATGTGGGAGGCTCTTCGATCGGCATCCTCACGCATCTGATTGAAAAGCTCTCCAATGTTCACAATAGTGCTATACTTACGAGCTGAAACAATCGCTTGCAGAATTATTGTTTTATCTAATCTCTATCTTATCGTCTCTCTCTATCTCTATTTCTCTCTTTCTACCTCTTTCTCTCTTTGAATTATCTCTCTCTCTCTCTCTGTCTCTCTCTCTCTCTCTCTCTCTCTTTATTGTAGGTTATTCAAGAAGCTAACCAAGCAAAAAATATGGCTAACTATTGTAAGTACAATTTCCATTCTTTGTATATCATTTGAATTGTGTTATTTTCATTACTTAGCATACTCACACTTATTGATATGCACATATACACTTATACATGATGAAGATGCACGTTCACACTTATACACATATACACATGCACATACACACACATATATACACATACATGCATGTGCACATACACATGCATATGCACCAACATTTCTACAACCACATAAAAAGACTTGCATGCATGCATTATTGCATATATATATATATATATATATATATATATATATATATATATATATATATATATATATATATATATATATATATATATATATATATACATATACACTTACACACATTAACATACACTTAAATACATGTATATGCACATCCACATGCACATGCATGTTTCATACATATACACATGCATATACATACACTTGTATATGTTTATACACATACACATACATATGCACATATGTATATATACACACACATACACACACATACACATATATACACATATATATGCACATACGTACACACACATATACAAATACACACACACACACACACACTTGCACATACATGCATATACACATATACATGCAAATACACACATATACACATACACTTACACATATACATTCACATACATATACACACACATACACATGCTCATGCACATACACATATACACACATATACACTTACACATGCACATGCACATACATACATATACACACACGTACACATGCACATGCACATACACATGCACATGCACATACACATACATACACATATACACTTACACATGCACATGCACATACATGAATATACACATATACATATGTACATACATTCATATACACACATATACATGCACATACGTACACACACATATTAAACATATATACATGCACATACATACATACATATACACACATACACATGCACATGCACATGCACATACACATACATACGCATATACACTTACACATGCACATGCAGATACATGCATATACACATATACATATGCACATATGTACATGTGCATATATACATAGATACATACATATACATGCATATAGACATACTTACACATATAGATATATACCTACATGTGCATATATACATTTTATATACACACAAGCACACATAAATATGAATGAATTATATTATTGAAGTACTAAAACACATGCTTAATATAAACAATAATAACAATCAATAGAACAAAACTTTTCATTACTTAATACCATTCACACAATTCAAAACATAACTGAAATGAACAATATATAGATAATATATATATATATATATATATATATATATATATATATATCAATGTAAATAGATATCCAATGTCATAATCAAGAATCCTAATCATCTACATGTTGAGGAAATGACTCCTGAAGAAGTAACTGCCTATGAAAAAACTGCCACGTCTTAGGTGGTATGTTAGGTCGCCTCTTATTTTTTTTCCACCATACAATATCTCTTGTTAATTTAATGTCAAACAGAAAAAAAGAATCAGAATACATACACATATATGCACACACATACACATACCCACATACACATATACATGCAAACATATACACATACATATATGCATACATATACACATATATATATACATATAACATAAACACACATATACATATCAACATGTATACGTACACACATACACATGCATGCATATACACTCATTCATACAAAAAACATGCATTTATCCCACAATAATGTGTATTTGTGTATATGTGAGTATGTGTGTATGTGTAAATCTGTATATGTGAATATGTGTGTATGTGTAAATATGTATATGTGAATGTTTATGTATGTAAATAATCAGATTCTTAATATCAAATACCATTATTTGTAGATTGCGATCAATAAGATGGAACTCCACCACCATCTCCTCATTGTGCAAGGACTATATACTGTAAGTATATCAAACTTTTAATTTTAAATATATTTGATAGATACATAACTGATATATATATTTTTTCTTGTTATAATCAGATTCTGATCAATCAGAGGGCACTCCACCACCTCCTACCCATGCAACGACTTCACATGTGTCCTCTGATAAGAATTATGATGAATTTTACTATCAAGAGCATATTATATGTTCGTGTAACTCTTGCTATGGCACGTGTCAAAGACCATGATTGGAATGTATTGAACATGAGGTAGAGTATGGTACTTTTGAGCGTGCACCATCACCTGGTCAACATGATAATGCTTGGGTATGTTATTTCTCTATAAGTTAATGTCATTATTTTATTTAAAAACCATATACAAAATCAAATTATTGTTGATATATAGGAATACTTGCTCGATGATGATGATAATAATTCTCATAATGTTAATATACCTTGTACACATCATGGACTTGTTGTTCATCAATTACAAGTAGAGGTTTCTAGAAATCCTCTACCTCTTGGTTTAGAGACTGAAATGGTAGGAGATTATCCATTGCCAGCTCTTGATCGTTCTCTAGTACAAACATATGATAGAAGAAGATATGGAGGATGGAATAGAGGACCACTTCCTTTAGATGGAGAGGTTTTCAACTTTTGAGGTAATTGCTATATGATTGCTCCATCCACTATTACTAATGCTAGTCGTGGTCTCTTTATTGTAGAGGATTTGTATGTGCCTCCGAACTCTGAAGTCACTCTTATGTCATTTTATGGTCCTATATATGGATGGGGAGATTGGCATCGACTTGCACGTTATGTTCAAAGCATGAGTACTTATGGAATATGCTTGAATGCAACATCCCTTACTAGTAGAAGGATTTCACATGCAAGAAATGAAAGATTATATATTGATGGAAGACCTTACATGCATGGAAATATAACAGGTTTAATAAATAGTAGTCCACGGTTACATAATAGTTCAAGGTCTAATTGCACATTTGAGGAGCGTGCAAATAGTCATGAATCACCATAGATGAGTAGAGATGTATCAAGATACATAGTTGTCAACGCTATTACTACATTACATGCTGGTGATGCATTATTAGTGAATTATGGATGGCGTAGACCTCCAAGAGCACCTTTTAGCTAGAGAGAGAATGAAAGTTTTCTATCCATATTTAATAACTTATATATTTAATTTTATGTTTAAAGTTTAATTTTTATTCATTTATGGAATACTAATGATTTTTATTCATGTGTGTAGATTCCAACATATGATGTTGATGATATTCCTCCACACCATTCACAATTGCCAATAAGACCTCATTTATCAGAAGCTTCTATGAGGAGGCTATGCAAAAGTGATCGTGTGGAATATGCAAGGTTGAAAGATCTATATTCAAAAGAAGATAAAGTACAAGATTTGTGCAACAATGATGAAGATGATGGCATGGGAGATTTTATTGAGGGTTGGTATCAAAATGACAGTGAGAGCATTGATATTTCTAAAATGAGAAATATCTTCGAGAGGAATGTCTAAAGCATGTATATGAAGGAAGTCGTTTGACACGACTAAGTGCGAGCTTACTTATTCTCAATCTTCAAAATCATTTTGGACGGCACTATTAAGGTATAATTTTCAATTTTCTATCTATTTATATATATACATGCATAAATATATACATATAAATACATGCATATATAGACATACACATAATTATACATGAATGCATACACACATATAAACATACACACACATATACACACATACACATGTTATGAGAGCAAGGTCCAATTATACATACCTGTATTGAATGAAGATGTTTTGTCCATCTAGCCTTTAGAATTGTCCACCCAACCTTTAGAATCTTGTTGACACATCTGTTTCTCCTATTCTAGTCGGCCTAATACTTGCTAACTCTTTTAAGAACTTTGGATACAAATATTAATGATCAAATAGCTATCGAGGTATTAGGTCGTTAGGAAAATGGGAGGACCAAATTTATCTTGAAGATTTTGAAGGATGGAAAATTAATTTTAAAGGATGGGTAGAAAGAAAGCATCCATTCAATACAGGTTTTTATTCTTAATTTAGCTAAGGTAAGAACAAGAACTTGCATTGAATGGACACTTTTTGTCCACCCATCCGTTAAAAATATTTGTGCATCTTTCAAAATCTTCAAGATAAATTTGGTCCTCCTATTTTCAAAATGACCTAATACCTCCATAGCTAACTAATATTTTATATTTGTAAACAAATATGTAAGCCTTAGTTAGCAAGGCAGGTAATAGATTGACTATAAAATGGGGGAAAACCAGATGATTCAGTGGTCTAGATATCTATATGAAAGTCTATAAACCACCATAAACAAAAAGAAAATTAGAAATGAAATCAAATATACACAGTTGCACATCCATACATACACATACATACATACACATACATACATACACATATATATACACATAAACATACATATACACATGTTATGAGATTAAAGTCAAATTATACATACCTCTATCGAATGAAGATATTTTGTCCATCTAACCTTTTGAATTCTCCTCCCAACCTTTAGAATCTTCCTGACACATCTGCTTCTCCTATTCTAGTCGACCTAATATCTGTGCTGCTAACTCTTTTATGAACTTTGCATACAAATATTAAGTAGGAGTTAGCTATGGAGGTCGTTTGAAAAATAGGAGAAGTAAATTTACCTCAAAGAATTTGAAGGATGGAAATAATTTTAAAGGATGGGCGGACACAAAGTGTCCATTCAGTGTAGGTTTTTTTTTTAATCTTAGCTATGGTAAGAACAAGAACTTGCATTGAATGAACACTTCATGTCCGCCCATATTTTATAATTCTTCATCCATTTTCCAAAACTGTCGAGAGAAATTTTCTTGTCTTATTTTCAAACAACCTAATACCTCCATAGTTAGGTGATACTTAATTTTTGTAAACAAATATGTAAGTCTTAGTTAGCAAGGCAAGTAATAGATTGACTATAAAATGGGAGACAACCAAACGATTCACTGGTCTAGATATGAAAGTCTACAAACCACAATATACACAAAAAAAATTAAAACAAAATCAAATATACATAGCTACACATGCATACATACATATACATACATACATACACATTCATACATACATACACATACATACATACATACACATACATACATACACATATATACACACATACACACACATACACATACATATATGCATACACATACACATACACATACATATTTATACATACATATACACCTATCTAACACATATACACACATACATATACAGATACACATACATATACGCATGCACATGCATATACACATCCACATACACATACACATAAGCATACACATGTATAAAATTATATGCACACACACACACATACATACATACATACATACATACATACATACACACACACACATATATATATATATATATATATATATATATATATATATATATATATATATATATATATATATATATATATATATATATATATATATATATATATATTATTAATATGTCTTTTTTTTATGAACTTACAGGTTGATATCTAAAAAGTTTTTACCAAGTCAGAACATTCTTCCTACCTCACATGATGAAATGCAGAAGATAATCAACAATCTTGTTATAGATTATCAATGTATACA
Source organism: Ceratopteris richardii (assembly GCA_020310875.1). Taxonomy (NCBI): domain Eukaryota; kingdom Viridiplantae; phylum Streptophyta; class Polypodiopsida; order Polypodiales; family Pteridaceae; genus Ceratopteris; species Ceratopteris richardii. Next base: position 93,550,628 of record CM035429.1, read on the forward strand.
TGCATGTCCTAACGATTGTATTTTATATAGAGGTGAATGTGCAGACTCTTTGACATGTCCCAAATGTCAATCTCCTCGATATAAGGATGAAGAAGGTAAAATCCCAAAAAAGGTATTGAGACATTTTCCATTGGCTTCATGGATAAGACATATGTTTCAAAGTCACGAATTATCAAAGCTTTTGACATGGAGACATGATCATAAAAGTAGTGATGGAATAATCAAAATTCCTCATGATAGTGTTGCTTTTCAGCATATTGATTCTACATGGCCTGAATTTGCACAAAATCCACATAACTTAAAGTTAGGAGTTGCATTAGATGGGGTTAATCCATTCTCCATGAAATCCAATAAATGGTCAACATGGCCAGTGGTAGTCATTAAAAGGAACATTTAAAACTTTTACTTTTAATCCCAAGAAAAAGACAAGTTAAAGATATGAATATATATCTTGCTCCTCTCATTGACGATCTCCAAAAGTTATGGAGAGGTATTGATTTCATTGATGTATCAAAAAGCATCAATGAAAGATATATTACAATTCGTGGTATTCTGGCTTGGACTATTCACGATTTTCTAGGATATGGTGTTTGTTCAGGTATTGATGTAATTTTTTATTCAATATGCATACAAGTAAATGTGATTTAATCTAATTATATTTTTATTTTTTACATGATGCACGAATATCTACTAAGGGTTATAAAGCTTTTCCATATTGTGATGAATGGTTGAGATCAATCTATAGTAAGAATCTCAACAAAAATACTTATCTTCGACATCCATGATTCTTGCCTGATGATCATCCATTAAGATCTAAAAGAGAAGCGATACATTTTAATGGAAAGCTTGAAACAGGTCAGTGTCCAAAACTTATGATGCATATGGATTGGTATAAAAATGGATAGCTAGACCTCTGATAGATCCAAAATTAGAAATCTTCAGTGATGATGAAGATAATGAGTATGTGAACTGTTGGGAAAGATGGATGGACACTCCAAGAAATGAGTAGGTACTGCCAAATCCTACTTTGTACCAGCCCCTTGTAGCTTTAGATTTGAGTTGTAGGCCCTCTTAGCTTTCCAATGACACTATATAAGTGCCTATGTGCTTTGGAAATGATGTGAGAAAAGATTGAATCAAAATAGACTACGTCCAAGTTGAAGATTTGATAAAAACTTTCTATTTTTGTTCACACACTTGCTGTTTGTTATGCTTAGTGCTACCGTTATAGTAGGAATAAAAGAAATTCCTTTTAGAGGTATCAAATTAGCTTAGTAAGCTAATGATTCCAAGTGGAATTACTCAAAATGATGCACTATACACATAGCAATCAATTTAGCAATTGAATCATTACCTCCCATTTTTTAGGACCTTTGTAGAGTTTGACTAGTGAGTACTTTGATGTGCTTTTCTCCAAATTGGATGAATATATTTCCTTCAAAAATTTTTGATCATGTAGAGAACTTGGAGCTGATTCCAACAAGCTATAGATCATTCAAAATGATAATGAAATGACTGAGATATAAGCAGTACAAGTTGACTGTTATGAAAGACTATAACAGAGATACCATAGATAAGCAATGTAGATCTATTGTATTAATGAAAAATGTTGTAGAAGATCATACGCTTGACAATCATAGCCTAATGATGGTGAGTAGTGTAGGCTACAATGTAGACCTCACTCTCTTACAATATGGCAATGGAGAACTTAGAATGGATGGGGATTGAGTCTTCTATCCGCGACTTTTTCAAAGTCACTTTTATAAGTGCTACATTCAAATTTGAATTTGAATTCAACTTTTGGCTCTGTCTAGAAGTAATCCACCAATCTAGGAGTTATTCTCTCTAACATAAAGTCGTGACTTCTCAACTAATGAACTCCATGAGTTTGTTGAGAGTTACAAAGGTTCTTCCAAGTTAAATAAGCTTTTACAAATGGTAAAAGGTAAATTCTTCATAGCAGTGGTTCCATGGAGCTTCTTTGGTTCATGAACTTCTAGCCAAATGTGTAGGCTTGCACTTTGCACCAATAGCTCCCCCTCAAGCCAAACATTTTGGCTTGGTCTTCTTCTTCAATCTTCATGAATGTCATGCAATCCAATTAGTGATTTAAACCTGCAAAGTTTTGTACCATCTAATGCTTTAGTCAATAAGTCTGCACATTGCATATTAGTAGACACATAAGTCAACTGAATTTCCTTGCTCAATAGCTTCTCTCTCACATAATGATAGTGAACCTCTATATGCTTGGTCCTAGCATGATAAATAGGATTTGCTGCAAGATGTAATGAGCTTGTATTATCTCCAAGTATCATTGGAGATGTAGTATGCAAACCCAAATCTATATACAACAATCTGATCCATATGGCATCTTTAGTGGCATTGGCCAATCCTCTATACTCTGCCTCTGTAGAAGATAAAGCAATAGTAGGTTGCTTCTTTGAAGACCATGATATAGGTTTGTCACCTGCAAATGATAGGTAACCTGAGGTACTTCTTCTATCATCTTTGCAACCTACCCAATCTGCATCAAAATATATCTTGATGTCCAAGTCTGAGGTATAAGGGAAATACAATCCTTGATTTTGATTGCCCTTAAGATACTTCAAAATCCTTTTGGCAACTTCCAAATGAGGTGCCCTATGTTTGTGCATAAATTGACTTAGAACACTTACTTGAGCAATATCAATCCTTGTCAATGTAGCATAGTTCAAGTTTCCCACTATGCTTTGGTAACCTGCAATGTTCTCAAGCACATCGCCTTCATGAGCACTTAATTTTAGGTTTACCTTCATTGGAGTACTTGCAACTTTGGCATCCTGCAATTGAATCTTCTTCAACATGTCCTATATATACCTTCTCTGAGTAATATAAATTCTAGAGTTAGTATAGACTAACTCAAGTCCAAGAAAATATTTTAGTGATCCAAGGTCACTAATTTTGAACTCCTGCATCATCTGATTCTTAATTTGTTTGATGACATTATCATCATTACCTGTGATTATGATATCATCAACATATACACATAGGCATATTACCTCTGAATTACTTCTTTTGATGAACAAGGAAGTATCTGCTTTACTCATGATAAAACCATGATCCTGAAGATATGTAGTCAACCTATGGTTCCATGCCCTAGGTGCCTCCTTCAATCCATAAAGAGCTTTGTTCAATTTACATACATAAGTTACCTTGTTTGCGTCTTCATAACAAAGGAGGTTGAGACATGTACACCTCCTCTGAAATCTAGCCATTTAGAAATGCATTTTTTACATCCAATTGATACATGTTCCAATTCTTTGATGCAGCCACACTTACCAATACCATGATGGTTGGCATCTTGGCCATAGGTGAGAAGGTTTCTTCATAATCAACTCCTTGGGTTTGTGCAAAACCCTTAGCCACAAGTCTAGCTTTGTACCTGCTTATTGATCCATCAGAATTCCTTTTGATGTTATAGATCCATCTAGAACCAATTACCTTCATAGACTCCTTCTTTAGTACTAGTTCCCAAGTATCATTCTCCTTGAACGGTTCAATTTCCTCATCCATAGCTTCCTTCCATTCTCCCTTGGTCTTTGCTTCTTCATATGATGATGGATCTTCAAAGGATAAGTCTTTTGCAAGGTAAACAGAGTGCATAGTAACTAGGGAAGTTTCATACCCACATCTGATTGGCTCCTTGCTCTCCCTTTGTGATCTTTTGATTGCTTGGTTGGATGATTAAGGTATATCTTCCAACTTTCTCATCTTGACTTTGCCTTTGGACTTCCATGCCTTGAACTCTTCTAAGTTGATGATTTCCTCATCATCTGAGTTGATATTTCCATTCTGAGTAGGCACCTCCTTAGTGAGGCTTGTAAACTTCTCTTCCAAGTCATAAGGTAGTTTTAATTTCCTGCATTCACTTTCAAACCAAGAGTCATTCTCATCAAAGACAACATCTCTACTGACCATGAATCCTTTGTTTGAGATTGTAGAATATGTACCCTTTATGATTCAAGTCATACCCTATGAAGATGCACTTCTCTGCCTTAGGGTCCAGCTTACCTCTTATCTCAGAAGGGATATGCACATAAGCAACACATCCAAAGATCCTGCAATGATCAAGTGAAGGTCTTCTACCATGCCATGCTTCATATGGGGTCATCCCATCAAGGGATTGGGATGGCAAATTGTTTACAAGATAAGTGGCAGTAGACACACTCTCTGCCCACAAATAGTTAGGTAATTTTTTCTCATTTAACATTGACCTAACTGTTTCAACTATTAATCTATTTCTCCTCTCTACCACCCCATTTTGCTCAGGGGTATACCTTGTAATTTCTCTCTTGATTCCTCTGTCTTGCAAGAATGTGTCAAACTCAGTTGAGAAGTACTCACCTTCTCTATCTGACGTTAGTCTTTTTAGGTTTCTCCCTGTTTGGTTTTCAACAAGTGCAAGATACTTTTTAAAGCAACTGAATACTTCATCTTTGTGCTTCATAAAGTACAATACATTACACCTAATGTAATCATCAATGAAAGATACATAATGCCTTGATCCAGAGATTGAGGGATCCTTACTTGGTCCCCATACATCTGTATGGACAAGTGCTAGGTAATCCTCATGCATGTAGCATTTCCTTGAGAAGGGTAACCTGTGAGATTTTCCAAACTGACAAGCACCACATTTATAAATCATGTGTTGCTTAGATACATTAGGTATCCCAAGCACACATTGATCTCTACATATCTGTTTTAAAGTTCTTTCACCAACATGCCATGATCTCTTATGCCAAATTTCAAGCTCTGATATTGTTTGATCTTTGTAGCTATAGAGTGCAATATTCCTTGTATCTTCAAGTTCAAAAGTGAATAATCTACTTGTCTTTTCTCCTTTGGCAATTCTCTTGAATCCATGTTGGGGATCCTCCAGAAATGCTCCATATTGGTTGAACTTGAACTGCAAACCCTTTTCCACAATCTGTCCAAAACTCATCAAATTCTTGGTGATTGTGGGTACATATAGAACCCTACTCAACAGATTCTTGTTTCCATCAAAGGTCTTAACATTTCCTACTTTAATCACTGAGTGCTTGGTGTCATCACCTGTTTGTACGTGATGCTTACCCTTTGGTTCCTCAAGGTTAGAGGGAAGAGCTACATTGCCTGCCACATGGTTTGAGCATCCTGAATCAATGTAGAAGAGATGGTGATCATTTATACCTGGTCATATTCATAATCAAAAGAGAATCTTCTTGCTCCTCTATGTAGTTGTTGTAATCCTTCCTTGATTTGTAGCCTCCTTGGTAGTTTCTATTGTAGTTGTTGTTGTAGTTGTTATTGTATCCTTGATGGTGATTGAATCTTCCTCTTGATTATGTGTATCCACCTCTTTGATATCCTCTACCTCTCTGATTCTTGAAGTTCCTGTAATACTCATCTGTAGTATGATTTGACAATCCACAAATATTACATGGTGAGGAGTTATAAGGTCTCCTCCTACCTGGCTTACCTCGTCTGCCCCTTCCTCTTGAGGTTCTACCCTCCCTGCATAGTTGACTTGGGAGGTAGTTCCTTCATCTTCAACCTTCTTGTTTTTAGCTTTCTCTTTGGACTTACTTTTATCAGTGTATAGGGCAAAAGAGCTATTACCTCTTGATGAGTCTCCATTCTTGTTGAGCTTGGCTTCATGGGTAAATAGTTGCCCCATGAGTGTGGTAAGGTCTGGAATCTGCATGTCCATGTATAAGTCCATGGCAGTTGTGAAGGTCTCCCATTTTTCATCAGCTTTCATACCATTGATTACTTGTCTTACAATTTGGTCCTCTTCAATTTCTTCTCCTATGCTTGCCAACTGATCTGCTACATCTTTGACTTTGGTCACATACTCTCAGATGCCTTGCTTAGGTTGCTTTCTTTGGGTGGCAAACTCAATCCACAATTGATTCTTCCTAGCTCTTGTGTTGGAAGAGAAATATGAAGAAATGTTTCCCAAGTCTCTTGGGATGTCTTACAGTTTCTAATTTGTGGAAGAAGAAAACCACAGATTGAGTTAAGTAAGTAAGACCTTGCTAATGCATCCTTGGCACACCATATGTTGAGTCTTTCATGCTCCTTTCTTGTAGGTTGTCCTTTGCTTCTGAAAATGGGCATCTCCTCATCTCTTGAGATGTATCCATAAAGGCTCCTTCCTTGCAAGTATTTCTTCATCCTCAAAGACCATGCTTGATAGTTGTTCCTGTCCAATTTATCAATGAAAGAAGGAAAACCATCTCCCATTTTACCTTAGCTTTGCTTTGATACCACTGTTGGGAAAATGGATGGACACTCCAAGAAATGAGTAGGTACTGCCAAATCATACATTGTACCAACCCCTTGTAGCGTCAGAGTTGAGTTTTAGGCCCTCTTAGCTTTCCAATGACACTATATAAGTGCCTATGTACTTTGGAAATGCTGTGAGAAAAGATTGAATCAAAACAGACTACTTCCAAGTTGAAGATTTGACAAACCTTTCTATTTTTGTTCACACACCTGCTGCTTGTTATGCATAATGCTACCAATACAATAGGAATTAGAAAACTTACTTTTAGAGGTATCAAATTACCTTAGCAAGCTAATTATTCCAAGTGGAATCACTTAAGATGCACTATACACAAAGCAATCAATTTAGCAATTGAATCATTACCCCTGATTTTTTAGGACCTCTGCAGAGTTTGACGAGTGAGTGATTTGATGTGCTTTTCTCCAAATTGGTTGAATAGATTTCCACAAAGAATTAGAGAGGAAGAGTCTTCCACAGAGGAGGCTATGGAAAATCAAGAGGAAGGTCCAATAATGGAGGAAACAACTACCATCACAATTGCAACCAAGGCTACAACAACAACTATCAAGGAGGCTTCAGAGGAAGAAGAGACTACAACAACTATACATATGATCAAGAGGATTCCCTATTACTCATGAATATGATAGCCAAGCAAGGTAAAGATGATGAGTACCTATTCTATATTGATTCTAGTTGCTCCAATCATGTAGCACGCAATGTAGCATTATTATCTGACCTTGAAGAACCCAAAGGAAAGCATGAAGTTCAGAGAGGTGATGACACTAGGCACTCAGTAAAGAAGATTGGAAATGTTAAAGCACCTGATGGTAACATGAATCTTCTAAGCAGGATAATGTATGTGCCAATAATAACCAAGAATCTAATTAGTGTTGGGCAGATTGTTGAGAAGGGCTTACAAGTTAGATTCAAAAGGAGTGGAGCATATGTGGAGGACCCTCAATAAGGCTTCAAGAGGATTGCAAAAGGTGCGAAATATGGTAGACTTTTTACATTTGGAGTTGACCATACAAGGAATATTGCTCTCTTCAATTACAAAGATCAAACCCTATCTAAATTGGAGATATGGCATAAGAGATTATGTCATATAGGTGAAAGGACATTGAAGCAAATATGCAGGGATTAGAGTGTGCGTGGCATTCCAAATGCGTCCAAGTAACACATGATTTACAAATGTGGAGCATGCCAATTTGGAAAATCACATAGGCAACCATTCAACAAAAGAGGATACATGTATGAAGACTACTTGGAGCTTGTGCACACATATGTATGGGGTCCTAGCAGAGAACCATCAATCTCAGGGTCAAGGTACTATGTTTCATTCATAGATGACTATAGTAGATGGAAAATACTTTATTTTATGAAGCATAAAGATGAAGTCTTCACTTGTTTCAAGAAGTATTTGGCATTGGTTGAGAATCAAACAGGTAGAAGTTTGAAGAGGCTCATATTTGATGGAGGTGGTCAGTATTTCTCACATGAGTTTGAATCCCTCTTAAAGGATAGAGGCATAAAGGGAGAGATTACAACAAGGTACACTCACTGAATAGAATGGAGTGATAGAGAGAAGAAATAGATTAATAGTAGAGGTTGCAAGATCAATGTTGAATGAGAAAAAGATTCCTTACTATCTATGGGCAGAGGCTCTTTCCACAGCCACTTACCTAATCAATAGGCTTCCATCCAAGTCTCTACATGGAATGACACCTTATGAGGCATGGAATGGAAGGAGACCTTCTTTAGATCATTGTAAGATCTTTTGTTGTTTATGCACACATACCCTCACAGATTAAAGGAAAGCTTGATCCAAAAGCTGAAAGATGCATATTCATTGGCTATGTTCAGAATCAGAAAGGACATAGATTATATAATCCCACTAACAAAGTATTTATAGTTAGTAGGGATGTATTATTTGATGGAAATAACTCTTGGTTTGAAGATGATTGCAAGAAAGTAAAGCTACCCTGTGAGTTGGAGAATGATTTTCTAAATCGGAGTCAAGAAGAACCACATACATCAGAGGATGTCAACTCAGAAGATGAAGAACAGATTGATTTCAAAGCTTGGAAGTCCAAGGGCAAGACAAAGTTTAAACAATTGGAAGAAATTCTAGAGTCATCCAAACAAGCACTTAGAAGATCTCAAAGGGAGAGCAAAAAACCTATAAGGTATGGCTATGACACATCACTAGTCACCAAGCATTCTATATACATGGCTAAAGATTCTATATCAGAGGAACCTTCTTCATTTGAAGAAGCCAACAAGAAAGAAGAATGGAGAGAAGCTATGAAGGAAGAAATTGAAGCACTTCAAGAGAATAGCACTTGGGATTTGGTTCCCAAAAAACCATTCATGAAGGTAATAGGATCTAGTGGATTTACAAAGTGAAAAAGAATTCAGATGGCACAATAAATAGGTATAAAGCAAGGCTAGTAGCAAAGGGATTTTCTCAAACCCATGGAGTGGATTATGAGGAGACCTTCTCACTTGTAGCTAAGATGCCAACTATGAGAGTTTTAGTAAGTATTGCTTCTTCAAAGGATTGGAATTTACACCAATTAGATGTTAAAAATGCATTCCTTAATGGATGGATCTCTGAGCAGGTCAACATGGCTCAACCGGCAGGATATGAAGACAAAAACAAAACTGCTTATGTATGTAAATTAAGGAAGGCACTGTATGGTCTAAAGCAAGCTCCTAGAGCTTGGAACCATAGGCTTGTCACATACTTGCAAGACCAAGGCTTTGTTGTAAGCAAGGCAGATTCTTCATTGTTCATTAAGAAGACTAATTCAGAGGTTATTTATCTATGTGTTTATGTGGATGAAATTATCATTACAAGAGATGATATCAATGGCATCAAGAAGATCAAAGCTCAGATGAAGGAAGAGTTCAAGATCAATGATCTTGGATTTCTTACATATTCATCATAGCTGACAGTGAGCATGAGACTCTTAGATTGATGTGCTACTGGTTTCAAAGGTTGAACCGATTATCAAAGTGCAGAGAGCAATATGCGCAATTCCATAAGTGTTTATCTACAAGGTGGTCTCTGTCTGATATAGACACGAACTTGGTTGTTTTAGAGATTCGGTCTACAAAGCTTCATCCTCATCATTGAGGATTCCAAAAATCAAGGATGTTGACACACATATGCTCCTGTTGGAAACTCTCAAAGAAGGAACATAAGAAAGCACTTACTAGGACTTGATGCTGATCATCATGAGGAAACGAAAAACTTGTTGTGACCTCATGTGAGCATGGGATCAGAGTTTACTGATATTCAACTAGAATTCAACTGATTTTTAGTAGTCATACGGTGCTCTACTATCTGGAAGCATAACATCACATAATTACCGAGGTGACTCATGCAAGGATTGAAAAATTTGGTCGTAGTGCTGGTCGGTACAAGCTCTGTAGAGATGCCTCATAAGAAGACATCAAAGCTGCTACATGAGAAGACTTCTGAAAGCCCATATCCTAGATAGGCCATCAGATTCTTGCACAGGAAGTGCTAGATGTCAATGATGTTGCTTCAGAGCTAAACGATGAGAGGGACCATTCGAGTTAAACCCTGAAGACTTTGGGCCAACAGGTGCATGACAAACAGGAAGCTTCCAAACTCCTCTTCAACAGGAGGGTTGTTATTGATGGCTCAGGTATTAATATGATCATTTCAGCTATAACAGTGCATCAGCTAATTTAAAAGCAAACGAGTGTTAGATAAACATAATCAATTAGAGACTCTGGTTAGTACGTCCAGGAATATAGAGACTACACATGTCAAATGAAGTACTAGAAACCATAATACCTATCCACTTCAATAGATCTGACGAGTCTACTTGGGCAATGGGAGTCCATCTCCAAAGATTCCTGAGCTAGTAAGCTCGAAAAGACAATGGCAACTAAACACACCTTATGTTCACTTTGATTCCTAATTTTGGATGGCTCAGATGCATCTAGAAGTGAGAAAGAGCCTTATCATGTTGTCTTCAATAATTTTAGCATTCGTCCGATTCGATTTTGGTCCCAAGTCCACATCCATCCAGATTGCTCACTTGTTGTAGAGTTTTAATCTAAAATACTTAAGTAATCCCCTTGAGTCAAAAGTAAATGCTATTGGGGTATCTTTGGTGCAGGCCTGTGTTGAGTCAGTAAGCTCTTTAAGCTTCAAAGTGGTGGATTGACTTTCTTGCTGCTGCTGGGAAGTTCACATAATAGAGTGACAGATACTTGGAGCACCAACTCAGCTAAAGAATTGTACTTGGGCCATATCTGCTGTATTTGACAAAGTTCCTCTTGAATGTCCTCCAATCCAATCATAACTTTAAACCTGCAATGTTTAGTACCATCAAGTGTTTTAGTCAATAAGTTTGCACATTGCATATTAGTTGGTACATATGCAAGTTGAATCTCCTTGCTCAATAGCTTCTCCCTCACATAATGATAGTGAACTTCTATATGCTTTGTCCTTGCATGATAGATAGGATTTGCTGCAAGATGTAGAGAACCTGTATTGTCACCAAATATCATGGGTGAGTGAGTGTGAAGTCCCAAATCTGAGTAGAGTAATATAATCCATATGGCTTCTTGAGTAGCATTGGCTAATTCCCTGTATTGAGCCTCTCTTGAAGATAAAGCAATAGTAGGTTGCTTCTTGGAAGACCACGAAATGGGCTTATCCATTAGGGGAAAAAGTGAGCCCTGGATGGGCCTCGTAAGGATTCCTAATTTTTAGGGATTAAAGTTAAGATTGTGGTGTATTAAGGGGACATACAAAACCACCCATGGTTTTCTACAATAAAATAGCAAGAAATATATCTCTTCGAGTGAATGCGTAAAGGAAAGCATTTCTAGCCATTAGATTTTGATTGTGAATGGTTAGGATCAAAAGAGATGGGGGACAAGAATCAACAAGATCTGTCAAAATATCCTTTGACGTCGAAGGATGCAGAGGGACAGTAGTGAGAGAAGGTTTGGGTCGCATTCAATCGTAGCCTTTGAAATAGCATAGATCCAATGGTGTCCATCTACATGCACTTTCTTGGTCCTCGAGATCATTTTCATCCACTAGATCAAGCTGAGATCAAAGGGTTCAGGATGAATGGTGCATTTCCGAAAATTGGGATCTGTGTGCATCGTTGGATCATTAACAGATCTAATGGCGCTCATCAAAAGGCACACTTGCATTAAATGATTCAACAAAAGACATTAGATCCTTGAAAAATCCAAGGGCTAGAATTTGAACGCGCCTCCCACACATGGAATTTTGTGCCAATAGACAGGAGCCACACAATCAGTAGTTGATCTAAGGGCCTATGTTGAAGGAAGCCTTGACTTTTGCAAACTTACATTATCCCTTGGATATGTGAGGCGATCCAACGGTGTTGTTTGAATCTTCGCATTATGAAAACCACTCTCCTCACAAAATCCACGCTTGCAAAGTAGTTTTGGAGTCTTTGACTGGCAAAAAACAAGGGAATCCTAGTCTTAGTCTAGTAGACTTAGGTACTAGACTGTGTCCACTACTCTCTTCTCATTGGTGGATCACTAATCATCCCTTAATCTAAAAGGCCCAAAGAGGGTTCATTTAACTCCCTAATGCTCCTGCAAAAGAAAGATAACCAGAAGTACTCCTCCTATCATCCTTACAACTTGCCCAATCTGCATTTGAGTATAGCTTGATGTCCAAATATGATGTGTATGGAAAGTATAATCCTTGATTTTGAGTATCGTTGAGATACTTCAAAATCCTCTTTGCGGCTTCCAAGTGAGGTGCTCTAGGTTTGTGCATAGATTGACTCAAAACACTTACTCCATAAGCAATATCAATCCTCATCAATGTTGCATAGTTTAGACTTCCTACTATACTTTGATATCATGCGATGTCTTCAAGAAAATCACCTTCATGAGCACTCAACTTTTGGTTTACCTCCATAGGAATGCTAGCTACCTTGAGATTCTCCAAGTGGAACTTCTTCAACATGTCCTGCACATACTTTCTTTGAGTAATGTAAATTCTAGAATTTGTATAGAACAATTCAAGTCCAAGAAAATACTTTAGTGATCCTAGATAAATGATTTTGAACTCCTACATCATTTGATTCTTGATGTGTTTGATCCCATTGGCATGACTTCCTGTAAATATGATATCATTAACATACACACATAGGTATATCACCTCTGAATTATGTCTCGTGACAAACAGAGAAGTATCTGCTTTGCTCATGATGAATCATTGATCTTGAAGCTATGTAGTCAACCTATGGTTCCATGCCCTAGGTGCCTGCTTTAATCCATAAAGAGCTTTGTTTAGTTTACACACATAATTTACCTTGCTTGGGTCTGCATAGCCACGAGGTTGAGCCATGTAAACTTCCTCTGAAATCCAGCCATTAAGGAAAGCATTTTTTACATCTAATTGGTACATATTCCAATTCCTTGATGCAACCACACTTACCAATACCCTGATGGTTGGCATTTTGGCCACACGTGAGAAAGTCTCTTCATAATCAATTCCTTGGGTTTGTGCAAAACCCTTAGCCACAAGTCTAGCTTTATACCTATTTATGGATCCATCTGAGTTTCTCTTGACTTTGTAAATCCATCTAGAACCAATTACCTTCATTGATTCCTTCTTTGGCTAGTTCCCAAGTATCATTCTCCTTGAGTGCTTCTATTTCTTCATCCATAGCTTCCTTCCATTCTGCCTTAGTCTTTGCCTCTTCATATGAAGTAGGTTCCTCACATGATAAATCCTTAGCAAGATAAATAGAGTGCTTAATAACTAAAGAAGTGTCATACCCATATCTAATTGGCTTCTTGCTCTCCCTTTGTGATCTCCTTAGAGCTTGGTTGGATGATTCAGGTAATTCTTCTAACTTCTTCATCTTTTCCTTGCCCTTTGATTTTCATGCCTTGAATTCTTCTAGGTTTATGATGTCCTCATCATCTAATTTGATGTCTTCAATTTGATCTGGCTCCTCCTTTGTGAGGCTTGGAAATTACTCTTCAAAGTCATATGGAAAATTAACTTTCCTGCATTCACTTTCAAACCAAGATTCATTCTCATCAAAAACAACATCTCTACTAACCATAAATCCTTTGCTGGATGGATTATAAGACCTGTATCCTTTCTTATTCAAATCGTACCCTATGAAGATGCACTTTTCTGCCTTAGGGTCTAGCTTACCTCTGATTTGAGATGGGATATGCACATAAGCAACACATCCAAAGATCCTGCAATGATCAAGTGATGGCCTCCTACAATGCCATGCTTCATATGGGGTCATCCCATCAAGTGATTTGGATGGCAACCTGTTAATAAGATAAGTGGTAGTAGATACACTCTCTACCCACAAGTAATTAGGTAGCCTTTTGTCATTAAGCATTGATCTAGCTGTTTCAACAATCAACCTATTTCTTCTCTCTGCTACCCTATTTTGTTCAGGGGTGTACCTTGTTGTAATTCCCCTTTTGATTCCTCCATCCTGCAAGAATGCATCAAATTCATAGGAGAAGTACTCACCTCCTCCATCTGACCTTAATCTCTTTAGACTTCTTCCTGTTTGGTTTTCCACAAGTGCAAGATACTTCTTAAAGCAACTCAAGATGTCATCTTTATGCGTCATAAAGTACAAGATAGTCCACCTACTGAAATCATCAATGAAAGACACATAGTACCTTGAGCGAGAAATTGAAGGATCCTTGCTTCGTCCCAACACATGTGTGTGGACAAGCTCCAAGTAATCCTCATGCATATAACCTTTCTTTGAGAAGGGTAACCTGTGAGATTTACCAAACTGACATGCACCACATTTATAGATCATGTGTTGCTTGGATAAATTAGGTATCCCAAGCACACACTGGTCTCTACATATTTGGTTCAAGGTTCTCTCACCAATATGCCCTAATCGTTTATGCCAAATCTCAAGCTCTGACAATGTTTGATCCTTGTAATTATAGAGTGCAATATTTTTCGGCATTCAGTTTATGCAAGTTGATGGGGGAACAACTTTGTGTCAAACGAAATATATTGACACATTATTGAAACATTTTGGCCTTGAAGATTGTAAGACAATTGCCACTCCTATGGAGACATGTTTACAATTGAGTCTTCATGATGTTGGAGATGCATTTGATGCTGCAGGCTGTTGGATGCTTGATTTACTTATGCATTGCTTGGCTAGATATTTAGTTTGTCATCTCACAGATGAGCAAGTTTATGCGTTGCCCAGGTGTCAAGCATTGGCATGCGGTTAAGTGCACCTTCACTACTTGAGTGGTACCCGACTACTTGGATTGTTTTATCCCAAGGGGAGATCACTACCACCAAATTCGCATGCTTTTTCTAACTCTAACTGGGCTGGCTGCTATGACACTCGTGTGTCCACTAGTGGCTTTTGCTACATGCTTGATAGCTCATGTATATCTTGGTTGAGCAAGAATCAGCCTACTGTGGCCGCTTCTAGTTGTGAGGCTGAGTATAGGGCAGTTTTCACAGTGACTATTGAGTGTGTGTGGCTTAGACGCCTTATGGCTGGCTTGGGTGTTGGTTACTCTTTTGCCACCACCATCATCACTGACAGTCAAAGCGCATTGGAAGTTGCGAGGAACCCTATGTTCCATGCTCACACTAAGCACATTCAGGTGCATTATCATTATGTTAGGGAGAGGTAGAGAGATCAGCTTGGCATATGTCCCCACACAAGAGAACATTGCAGACCTTTTCACAAAGGCTCTACCTAGGGAGAAGTTTGAAGCTCTCCGCAAAGCTTTGGGCTTACTTCCCTTTGTGGAGTGATTCCACATAGCTTGGAACTTCCTTATACATGAGTGCCAACTCCTTGTTCACTGCATCACTCCTAGGGGGATTTGTTGATATATTTAGGTAGTGATGTGTGTGAACACACTAGGACCGCCAAGGCACTTTTTTCCCTCTTTAGCAGGTTTTTTTCCCTTGGCTTGTATATATGTCCATAGCCCTAATGGGTTACTTATCTTTGTATAATCTAATGGTAATACATTCAATATTGTGTATTGTGCTCCAAGCTTCTCCTTCTTCCTTGTGTTGTTCGCGTGCTTTTGTAGATGTTTAACTCCAACAAACAATTTTCCCATGAGTGTATTGAAGTAAAGAAATTGCATCTCCATGTAGAGGTCCATAGATGTGGTGAAGGCTTCCCATTTTTTATCAACTTTGATCCCATTGATGACTTACCTCACTATTTTTTCTTCATCAATGACTTCTCCAATGCTTTCAATTTGGTCTACAATGTCTATCTTGGACAAAATCAATCACACTTTGCTTGGACATATTCTTGAGTGTTGGAAACTCCATCCATCATTGATTTTTTCTAGACTTGGTTCTTGATGAGAAGAATGCTTCTAGAAGCATTCTATGTCTCTTGTGATGTTACACAATTCCTAATGTGAGGGAGTAAAACATTAGAGATAACATGAAAAACTTGAAACCAGGATAAGATTGGATTATTATGATCGGTGACCAATTTGTGACTGAATTTGTACATGGGATGGAGATGAAGTGAGATTGATACAAGTTAATAGCAAACCGTATAAAAATTATACACTTTGTGGTCATATATTAGGTTGGAAATAGAGTTTCAAGGCCTATGGCATACCTATTGGAAAGGAAGAAAACAATCTTCTTCTGAAAAATTCTCCATTGGGGATATTGTGGCAATATGAAAGCATTTAAAATATGTACCACCTCTCCATGGTGTAAAAATTGATTCAAGGTGCAAGAATATTTTTTTCATCATTTTTTTTCTTTTGACCTACAAGTGCCAAAGTTTGGATAGGCTTTCAAAGTACCAATAAATCATTGGAAACAAGCGCTTTATAGAGAATAAATTGGTTGCTCACCTACTCTCTGGAACGTGATCAAAGGAGAGTTACTAGCAAAATATGGAAGAACAGATGTGTGGTTAACATTAGTGATTTTCCCAAGGAGCAAGACATCGAGAGGTCTTTAGATTTTTTAGGTAGAAGAACATGAAACCATAAGAGTATCCCTTGCTTAGACATAGGAAAGCTCTTGTAAATCAACGCAACAAACTAAAAAAGTATCGAACCTCATGAAGAGGATAAAAATCTTTAGCATACGTTGTATCTCCCTTCAATCCTCTTTTAAGCTTCCCATTAAAATTAAAAGTTTTCTTAAAAAAGTGAATAGCGTTTATTGATGCCATTGAATTAAAATTTGTTTCATAAATATAGGCTTTCAAAGAAGTATTTCTGATGCAAATTTGTTGGTTACGAGAAAAGATAACTAGCTAGCGATATTCATCTTGTACGTAGATGATCTAATCATTGCAGGATCCTATACAATTCATCAAACAAATTTGTGCTAGGTTGATCAATGAGTTTGATGGACTGCAAAGCCACTAGCACACCTATGGAGGTAGATCTTAAACATTTGGTAGAGGATGGTGCATCATAAGTGGATGATAAGAAGCATAGAAATCTTGTTGGGAGTCTTATCTTTTTTTTTCCAACACTAAACCAGATATATTCTATTCGATTGGACTATTCAACAATTTCTCTAACAAACCAAAAGAGAGCCATTGGAATGCACACATTGAAATTATAAGGTACATTATAGGAAACTTGGATTTTGGTATTCTTTAGACCACATGTAGTACTCTTCAAGTGTATTTTGATTCACATTGGGTCAAAGATCTTGATTTAGAAAATCAGTTTTTGGATATTGTTTCTCACTTTGATTAGGTATCTTTTCTTGCTTCAATAGGACACAACCATTTTGGAACTCTCTTCCACTGAAGGAGAGCACAAAACAACTTGCTTCACCTCTTGTAAGGTAGTCTAGTTAAGGAGAATTCTTATAGATTTAGGCTTTCCATCACGAATGGTGACCATATTGAAATGTGATAATCAAAGTCATATGGCCATCGCAAAGAACCCAATATTTCATGATCATATCAAGCATATAGAAGTATAGTGCCACTATGTTCATGAACTAAGAGCAACCATATTTGAAACTCTCTTCCACTGAGGCAAAGTGCAAACAAACTTGCTCTTCCTCTTGTGAGGTAGTCTAGTGAAGGAGAATTCTTAGAGATTTAGTCTTTCCATCATGAATGGTGACTATACTTAATTGTGATAATCAAGGTCATATGGACATTGCAAAGAACCCAATATTTCATGATCACACCAAACATATAGAAGTGTAGTTCCATTATGTTCATGAACTAATAGAAGATGACATTGTGGAGCTAAAATATTGTCCAACAGAGGCAAATTACATTGACATATTCAATTAAAGTACTCAGAAAAGAGTATCTCAATAGGCATCTTCAATAGATGGCATAGGACCCATGCCTACTTGATTTAAGGGGTGTTAATACATGACCAATGAATACACCTCATGATTGTATGTCATATTACACATTTTATGAGGTCTCCATTATGAGGAGAAGCCAATCATTCATTATGTGGTTGATGGGAATCCCAACTTCCATGTTGGATGAAGGTGGAATTAGACCATCTAAGGTAATATAAGGAAATAAATTTACCACGTTTGCCAATTGTGGGGTTCAAGGTAGCCATGAGTAGGATTGACCAATGATGGTAAATGGAATATTCCTTGTCAGACTAAAAACCAATTCACATTTATTAGGTGGGTTCAACCAACCTAAGCCACTCATAGGGATTACACAAGTGGTGGTCACTGGTTACGCACATTCTACTACCCATATTTTTCCATCCATAGAAGGCCACACATCTCCATTGGCCTATTATATACATGACTTCTATACTACCCTATACATTAAATTGAGCCAGCATGCCTCTAGCTTGTAACTCCCTATCTAGAGTTCTCTAAATCACCATTTAAGCTCTGCCTTGAGAGCACATGGGTGAACAATGCCATCATCTTTGTACTTGCTATTAGTAGTGAATTTCTTGAAATTCTACTATATTTATTGTCTTTTCTACTATTTCTAGTATGGTTTCTTGTGTAACTAGTCTCTTATAGAACATTTAATGGCATCAATGACATGAACAATAACGATTGAATTGGGAGGTGGACATCATTTTATAGCCAAGCTATCATCACAATGTTCTGAGGTGGTTGGATAATCCGTTTTGTAGGTAAGAACTTATTAACAAAACGTGATGGTGTGTCACTTATTAGTCTACTAGGAGGCAAGGTTTGGTGCCCATCCAAGGTGCCTCCAAGAGGGAGTGATTAGAATTATTTACAAGGAAGACAACAAGATCATCATTGAAATTGGAAAAAGTTAACTTTGCTCTATATTGTGTACAAGAGTTTTGTGAAAGCCTAGGCCAATAGAATAAAGAATCATCATCAACCTTGTATTAATGAAGATGAAAAATTAATTATAAAGGGAAGATCTCTATATTTGAAAATATCATAGCTATTTAGGAGGGAATGTATTTAGCTAAAGATTTTGGGAAAGACCTCCTATTTATGAAGATAAATATTCAGAAAGCTTATGAAGTGCTAGGGTGGCACCTTCTACCAAGACGGTGTCCACCCTCTATAAGAATTCATCAACATAGATCAATATAAATGGTAAGTTTCAAGTATCATTCCTACTTAAACTGGTTGATTAGAAAAGGTTTCTCCCTACCTCCCTTGTGTGGCTATCATTGCAAATGGTCTTATTTATCTAGAAGAGGAGTAGGCTTAGATGGCACTATGAAGGGCATTAGCTTACAAAATGTCATGGATCAATTTGTGCTCATAATGTTTTGTAATAACATCAACAACATTCTTTTGTCTAAGCAACCGAGCAAGCCCTAAATACTTACGAGAGTTTCTAGAAACGTTTTGAATTGTTTTAGCTTGAAGTTGTAGAAAGACCAATATTTAGTGCCTTGATTGGCCTCCTCCCTAGTGCATTCTTGACCATGGTTGCAAAGAGATCGACACATGCCAAACACTTCGAATTTTGGATATTCCCATGAGTGTTTCTTTATATATTTTTCTTTCAACATTGGGACAAAGTTCTCAGTAAGTTGTAAACCAACCCCATTACTAGAAGGACATGGAACTGAATGTGGCTTGTAAATCCATGTTCATCACCATGTTGGAGACCAAGCAAAATGAAATTTATCAAGGTTGAACCATCCTACAAAAACGTTCTATGGATGTAGGATCAAAGTCTAGAAGGCCACATTACTGCAATAGATGCATCAAAGATGAGGAAGACATTGGACATCTTTTTTTCTTATACACACATAGCATGAAGGGGTGGAACATTTTTTGCAACATTAGGAAAAGTGTGAAGTAATGAAATTAACACATTCTTATTCAAATGTCATACATTATAGATATATTCACTATGATTTTGATTCTTTAAATATCATACATGATGTATATATTCACTATATTTATTATATATTCACTATATTCATTATATATTCACTATGATACATTCGCTATATCCAAGAAATGTCAAGGTGAACTTCTTGATGAACTAAGAATTACACGAGATAAGAGATATTATGTAAAACTTGAGATGAAAATAATTACTACTAAGTTTCTTCTTCATCTCCTTCTTGTTCATCATCATCGTCATCTTCTTCTCTCTTTTTCTTTATCCTTCTGCTTCTTCTTTTTCTTTATCCTTCTTCTTAACTGGATCTTAACCATAAACATGGTCCTTGTGGATGTTGGCATTGATGTTGTATTTTCTAATTCCATGTAATCTTTCATGAGATTAGACATCGTTTTGAAGAATAAGCCACATAAGAATTGATTCTTTCATGGGATTTGAGATCCTCTAAAAATTTCCAAATCTATAACTCATTATTTTGTGTAAAAATTTAAGTGCAAGTTCTTATGCAGTGGTGCAAATTAATGTGTCTGGCATGAGGGTTCTAAACTTTATGGTGACTTTATTCCACCATTCCTGAACATTTTGAATGGAATGCACATGGATCTAGGCTTGAAACCTTGATTATTCAACATATCATTAAACTTTTTGATTCCCATTTTGAGGAGATCTAGACCCAAGAAGCAAGCCCTTCTCTTAATTAACTCCCCGATTCCTTAATTTTGGAAGGTGTATTCACCATAGCTTGAGTCTGAACCAAACAATAAGTAGCCTATTTAGCCTTGTGTTGTTGAAAATGGTTCTCCTAGTTTAAACATGTGTTGTTATTGATTTCTTTTGTGTTATGTTCAAAATATAGTGTTGTTTAGTTATTCCAATTTTGGGTTCCTTTCTCTGAGTATTCCGAGAGAAAAAAATTGAAATATTAAGAAGAGGTATTTGTTGACTATGTAGAGAGAACTAGTCATGAAGGCTAACTTGATGGTATCAAATATGTGTACTCCAAAAAGTTTTTAAGTGCAAATGCTTGGGCCTAGTGTATATATGGGTTCCATATATGCAGCTTGATTTCATAGAATCCATGCCATTTCTCAAAAACTCTAGGTTTAGTCAGCGCACATATATCCACATAGCTTGTAAAGGTGACATTCACATCTAGTAGCATAGGGAATTTATGGCAACCACTCCCAAAAGTGGTACCAAAGAGAAATCAACACCAACACGCATGGGGGAATCAAGGAAAATTTCATGAATATCAATCAACACTTGAAGCTACCGAAGACTCAAGGAAGGTGCATAATATCTAAGGGGAGTTAAATTTGGAGCAAAGGGAGGTTACAACCAAGTCTGTTCCAAGAAAGAGCTAATTCAAAGCTAAAATCCACATCTATTACGATCATAACAACCTTGAGAAGGAGGCCTAGAGAGTCACTAATCACTTGGAAAATAATGGTAGAGTTTAGAACTTAGATTGAGAAACTAGACAAGAATAACTATGAAATTTGGAGATTTAGAGTTTCAAGCTTTTACATGGGAAAAGGCTTGTGGGGATTAGTTAGCGAGGCTCACAGAAAGCTAGATCTTGGTGGATATATAGATAGTTGATGCATCCAACATAGTAAATATAACAAGGATTGGTTTATTAATTTTCATGAACCAACATCAAGAGGGCATGTGTACATAGGGGTTGACAACCCCCATTAGATTATACACATCGGAGATGTGTTTTGGGAAATAAGCCAAAAGCGTATCTACCTCAAATATGTATTAAATGTACAAACCATAACCAAGAATCTTGTATCCATGGGACAAATGATTGAAATAGGATATCAAGTCACGTTCAATGATAGAAGCTACTTCCTAGAGAACCCTAAGAGCAATTAGAAACACTTGTCAAAGGGAAATAATCAAGGAAGGTTATTCTCATTAGACATAAACTGTAATCAAGATTATACTTCATATTTCCATTTTGGACATAGGTATATTGTATTCTTTGAACTATGACACAAAAGAATAGGCCATATGAATGTTAAAAGTATGGAAGATATGTAGAAGATGGCATTGAATTAGGGCTCCTAGATATGACGAAGCAAGTTGCTAAGTAGTACTAAATTAGGTAAGGAACTAAGTAAGCAATTAAGTAAGTAATTAATTAAATAAGTGAGTATGAAAGTAAGTAAGTAAGAAAGTAAGTAAGTAAGTAAGTATGTAAGTAAATAAATAAGTAAGAAGTAAATAAAAACGTAAGTAAGTACGTAAGTAAGTAAATAAATAAATAAGTACTTAAATAAGTAAGTAAGTAAGTAAGTAAGTAAGAAAGCAAGTAAGTAAGAAAGTAATTAAGTAAGACTTAGTAAGTAAACAAGAAAGTAATTAAGCAAGTAAGTGATTAAGTAAGTGAGAAAATAGGTAAATAAGTAAATACATATATATGAATGAATATATGGCTGAAAGTATGTTTGTATGTATGCATGGATCAATGCATATATTGATCTATGTGTGCATATGTATGTATGCATCTTTGTATGTATATGTATGTATGTATGTATGTATGTATGTATGTATGTATGTATGTATGCATGCATGTATGTTTGTGTGTGTGTATGTATGTTTCTCCCTATATATGTATATATATTTTTCTGTATGTATGTATCTACATATGTATGCATGCATGTAACTTTTACCTTCCTCTCTCTCTCTCACTCTCCATATCTATCATTTAACTTATTCAAAACATGAAATGAAATCACATGAACTATTTGTTTATCACAAGTTCACACACCTATGAACTTTGGAAGGATTAAAGAGAAGCAAACAAGATAGAAAGAGGTTGAGAGAGAGGGAGTAAATTCAGTTAGAAAAAGAGAGAGGAAGATAGAACTAGAGAGAATAAAGAGAGGATAGAAAAATTTAGATGAAAATAAAGAGACTCGAAAGTGGAACATCTACTTGTGAACTTGGAGATGGAAGAATTAGATTGAAGAGGTGTCCCATGGGTGTTTTGTATCATTTTTTGCTACATTAGAAGCTCCTCGCTATCGTAAATAGCAGAAAATGTCCTTTACAAAAGTGTTTTTCTTCAAATCTTGTATATGCATACTATGATTATTTGTATACAAATGGATATAGAGGTAGTTATTGATTTTAGAAATCTTTTCTTATGTTATTTTGAGAGTTATTGGCCAACATAATGACATGCACAATGATACTTAGTGTCATAGATAAAGGAAACCATCCTGAACCTCACATTCCATGTGACTTCCTATATCTCATGATTGGTTCATAATTGGGAGAAATTAATGCGTCCATTGCATTTGGAACATGTCAAAACCCTAAGATCAAATGTTTATGTGCCTGATTTTGGCACTTGGAGGTCTTGTTTTAAATTGATGATAATTTGTAACCACTATTGATGAACCACCCTCAAAAACCTATATAAGGAGGTTTGGCCACATACATCCCCAGTCTTTCCAATGCCAGTCTTGGGAGTAAGTACTCTCCAAGTTCCAGTTCGAGTTCTAGTCTTGTTCTTTGTTCTAGTCCTGTCTAGTCTAGTATCATAGACATCCTTCCTTGTCTTGTTGTAATCTCTTAGTACAAGATCTTGTCAAGTTATTTCTTGTATCTAGTTCTACTTCGTGAAGGGAGTTTTTGTAGTCCAAATATCTTGCCTCATACATATGGTCTCGAGTTTTGGGATCTCCTGTATCATCTCTAATCGAGTTATCCATACCTATTAGTACTAGATTGTGGGATTTCTTGTATCAGTTACATATTCTTGTATTATTTTCCCTACATGGGTGATCTTGTAATCAGAACTATAATTCCAAAATCTTGTTTAGTCTAGTTAGAGGGCACAATCTAGTGCTCCCATGAGACTTGGAGTGCATTACTAATGAACATATATCAATGCAATTAGAAATAACTTTTTTTTAAATTGAGATACCATTTGCCAATAATTATAGTCATGATTTATTTTTATGTTATTTCGAGAGCTATGTACCAATATAATGGCATGCATAGTGACACTTAGAGTGTACACATATCAATGAACATATCAATGCAATTAGATATGTTTTGATTTTGTTTTATAATCCAAATATCATTTAACAATAATTATATTCATGATTATGGGGATATATTTATTTATAGGCATACAAATAGGATCATTTCTTGAGAAAAAAGTTTATCTATGATATCTTGACACATCATTTTGACAGCTATAATTTTCGATGAAAATAGTTCCATAGAAAATTTCTCAGTTGATAAAAGTATTGAGAAAAGAACATGTTGGTAAGTTGAATAAACTTTGAATATTAAGAGCTCATGTGAATCATTATGCAACTATTTGTTTTATTGTGGATGATGATGAAGTTCTACTTATATCGTTCATCTATTGCAATAGAAAAATATATGCAATCATTAAGATTAGATAAAGGAGGGATGCAATCAAGTTTTTGTGAAGATGGTTTTGCAAGAAATTGAAGAAAACTATGGATGTAAATGAGGACCATAGTCTACAAATGGTGCAACAAAGTCGAACATAATCCTTACTTAAAAAAGGATATGCAAAAATGGATGAAGTTTCAAATGAACAAGCATCCAAACCTATTGCATAGATGTCTTTTGTTAGAGCATATATGGAATCTACTATAACATGCATAATTGAAAGTAAGCAAAAAATTGTATATGGAAAGCCTACACTATCAAGGTTGACTAGAGATTGCAAGATATAGATTGAGAATAAACTAATTTTGAAAACGTTAATGATGTGGAATTATCACATTACCTATCAAAACTTCTAAAGTAAAAAAATTAAATGCAAGAGGAGCAAACCATGTCTAAGAAAATAGAGGAGAATAATGAATGGAGTACAAAAATTAGCATAGAAAAGGGGCATGGCTTGCCACTATTCTTATATAACAAATGTGATGTAGGATTTAGAATTAGGTTTTTTTGAAGCTGGTTTTGCAAGAAATTGAGGAAAATTATGGATGTAAATGAGGCCTAGAAGTGATACCTT